>VZTF01002163.1:0-39107 GCA_013397755.1 Cnemophilus loriae
CAGCAGATCAACACTCCCCCACAACTCAGTGGCATCTGCATTATCACTAAAGATACTAAACAGGACTGGTCCCAACACTGGACCCTGGGGCACCCCACTGGTGCCCAGCCACCAGCTGGATCTAACCCCATTCACCACCACTCCCTGGGTCCAGACATCCAGACAGTTTTCCATACAGGGAC
Organism: Cnemophilus loriae; assembly: GCA_013397755.1. Lineage (NCBI taxonomy): Eukaryota > Metazoa > Chordata > Aves > Passeriformes > Corvidae > Cnemophilus > Cnemophilus loriae. Next base: position 183 of record VZTF01002163.1, read on the forward strand.
ACTGCACCTGTCCAAGCTATGAGCAGCCAGTTTCTCCAGGAGAATGCTGTGGGAGACAGTGCCAAAGGCTTTACTAGAGTCCAGGCAGATAAAATATCCACAGCATTTCCCTGACCTATTCAGCAGGTCACCTTGTTGTAGAAGAAGATCAGGATAGTCAAGTAGGACCTGCCCTTCATAAACCCATGCTCGTTTATCTTCATAGATGCTAATTCCATGTTTCACAAGTAAGCATGCTTATTTATTTTTGTTCTGTGGTCCAAGCTCTGATCTGTTACAGGATAGTGGAGCTTTCATTATTATTACTGAAAATTACAAATGTGTGTAAAAGCCAGAGTGTAATTCTAGTCTTTATTCTGCTTACAATGGCTTAAAAAACCACCACCAAAACTAGTAGAGAAGCCTAACACTGAAACTTAAGAAATTGTCATTCTGAGGAAAGCTTTCTGGACTAAAGTAATATAAACAACCCCTGCTGCGCATGGGGAAACAAGCTGTGTTAGAGGAAATAAAACTTCATGCATTTCTTGTATATTTTTGTATCATTGTTCAAGTGCAAAATCCTGGATTGATAATAGAATATGATGTTATCTATATATTGATGGGGTTTTTTGTTCTTGTTGGTGGTGGGTTTTTTGTTTTTTTTTTTTTATCTCGCTGCTCAGCATATGCATACACATCTATTGCCTTAACTCATGGTAATGCCATGCACTTATTTTCAGCAGATTTTTTATTTCTTGATTCTGGATTTGATAATTTTTATTTCTTTTGATATTAATCTACCCATTAGCCCTGATGATAGTCAACTGGAAGAACAGGAAATACTGAAAAACTTTTATTTTCCCTGCTTTTGTGATTTTGCTGCTGTTGCTCAAGGGTGTAATTCAAATACAGAGTGCAGAGCAAGTGCAATAAGATTTCCATTCAATTTAACAGTCTTAGAATTTTTCAGGTTTTTCTTTATTCCCCCTTAGGACAAATGTGTCACATGCTACCTTTTTTCCCCTGCTTGTCTCTATATCTTTTGTTTAGCTATTCTAAATCAATATAATTCATGAGAAAGGGGAGAGGTCAGTGAGAGAAATGTTTTTCTCAAATTACATACTGCTCATATGTGGCTGCGTTTGTATGGATATTATAGAGGTTTTGTCTCAATGACAGGTCTCATTCTAGATTGTTTTATTCAGCCTCTTATCTCATGTTTGAGATCATAGTCTTTAGTAAAATAACCCTAATGCAGTCATATATATAGACCTTAAAATCAATTTATGTTGCTTTCCAGTAATCCAGAGATCTAAAGCCATTTCTCTCTGGCAATTATTCTGTGCTTTCCTCTCCTTTTGTTCTGGCTTTCCTGAGTAGAAGCTGCCCCTTTCTATAAGAAAAAGATCCTAAACAAAAATATTTTTAATAATTTTACAAATAGTACACAGTGGGACTAGTAAATAATCATTGAGGAATGTTTAATAAAATCTATTTATGCAAATACAACTATCAAAAATGTTTCTTATGTTCAGTTTAGCCATCCACGATGATAAAATACATTGTGTTCTGCAGAAGATGTTGTGAATCCAGACTGAGGTGAGGCTGGAAGTGGCTTCTGCTTATCCCATACTTCCAAACAAAACAGAAGACACAGCAAACAATTCTCTTTTTCAACCCTTTAGTGCCATTCGGGGTCCTGAATGCTCACTTAAACAATGAAGAGATGCGTGGTTATAGATACAGGGTAGTTTTTAATGGTGTTTTAATACCGAGTGAGTGATAGCTGGAAGCTTGACTAAGTTCTGCCAGGTTCTGTTTCATGGAGCATCTCTTGGCAACCCCATCTGTTGCTTGGCTGTCCTCAGAGGGAAAAGGTTGTTCCACATATCTGGCTGGGACTTCCTCTGTTCTGACTGATTTTTGTTCTCTCTTGTCCTCCCACCATGCACCTCATTAGGGAGCATGGCTGTATCTTCATGCTAATCTCTTCATGGCTACTGGCAGGCTACATGAGGTTCTCCAAAGCTGCATCTGAACAAGTTCCTACAGCCTTTCCTCAAGTGCTCAGCATCCTGATTATCTAGTTGGCCCTTGGCTAAGCTTGTTTAGGTTCCTTGATGACAGGACAAGGAGGAGTGGCCTTGACATAAAGGAGGGTGGGTTTAGATTATATATGAGGAAGAAATTCTTCACTGTGAGGGTGGTGAGGTGCTGGCACAGATTGCCCAGAGAGGTTGTGGACTCCCCATCCCTGGAGGTATTCAAGACCAGGCTGGATGGGTCTCAAAGTACCAGGGTCTAGTGTAAGGTTTCCTGCCCATGGCAGGGGGTTTGGAGCTAAATGATCTTTAAAGTCCCTTCCAACCCAAACTGTTCTATGACTCTAGGATTCAAATGTTGTTCTGGTGCTGTGAGGCCCAAAACTGAACACACACTTCCAAGGAGTGGTCTAAAGAGCACAGAGTAAGTGGGAGTATTCACTTAGCTTCATCTGCCATTTACATTCAAGATACCATTAGTCCTTACTGCTGCCACTGTGCACTGTGGACACCGGTTTAGCCTTTTTCTCTTTTTACCAGCCCCTTTTCAGCAATGGTTGCTAAGTCAGTCAGTCCCCAGCATGGCCAATTGCGAGTTTAGTTCATCTTATCTGCCAGAGATTGAATTTGTCCTTGTTGAATTTCATGAAGTTAGTGCTGGCCCAGTCCTTCAGCCTGTTTATTTCTCTCTCAATGGCAATCCTGCCCTTGAGTGTATCATTGAAATGGAGGTTAATTGAGATCATTAATTATGATAACCAATGGTGAATCAAAAAAAGAACAAAAGACAGCATAATCTTTGTGTGATACCATCTCCATTAAAAATAATCAACATTTTCAGGCACAGTCCTACAATTCAGCAAGCAGCTGTGGATAATAAATTGGAGCAAAGTGAATGTACCCCTTTTTCCTCTACTAAGAATAACCACATGTTTATATTGAGATATGTAGATACTTATCCATTGTATCCATTTAGCTTCTCTTCTAGCATTGAACACCCTTTTGCTGTTGGCTTCTGTCAGTTACTGATTTTATTTTAACCATAAATTCTTAGATATAAAGTAATGTGCTGTGTAGGAGAAATTGAGTGTGGGTTCCTATATTATGCTTAATGGAGTGGGCTAGAAGATAAGCCTGTTTTTTAACTCCAGATATAATATGTACTTATGTGTGTGTCATCAAAACTTTTTTTAATGTCTGCCTTCCCTGTCTGAAATAGGATGTCACCAAACGTAATAAGAAATTGAGAAAAGTAGAAAGAATGACAAAGAATCTTCAATGGATTATATAAAGCTTCCAGAGAAATGTTGCATGTTGGTACTAAATAATAAACTGTCAAAAATACATAGCTTAGTTAAAAATTACTGCAAAGTGTATTTTCAGGAGACTTGTCTGCAAAAAATTATCTGATAAGCTTTTATAGATAATAGGAAATATTTCTGGAGATAGTTCTCCTGAACGAACTAAGGGAACCTAAAACTGAAAAAAAAGGGCAGCATTTAAGAAGAAGCCTTCTTTTATATATGTAGGCTGGGTGTTTGTAGAGGTTTCTGAGAAACAAAGGTGTACTCAGAAGTAAGTTAAAACCTTGTTGTGGGTGAAGTATTGAAAGTATGGCTCAAATATAGTTTAAAGTAATTCTGAAAATAAAAAGTGTCAGGAAGATCAAAGTTAGTAGCTTTCCTGAGGGCTTGAGTTATATCCAAGTTACTGATACATATTTAAGTCGGCTAAAAGGGGTTAGGAGGCTTTTGTTGTTGCTGTTAGTTCCTTTGGAAGAGTTTTAAAAAATCTTCCATTATACAGATCTTTTTGCATAAACCTCTTGCCTCCTCTCATATGGTCTATATTCTTTCTATAATTTCCCCATGTCATATTTGACCCTTTTTGTGATACTTTCCGTGAAATCACAGGACTTGAATTTTCTTCCACAGGAAATGAGTTGCTGATTTGGTGTAGGATCCAGAGATGTGTTCTGTGACCTCCTGTAATGAACATTTTTCTTCACTGATTAAGTTTCAGTAAAACTTTTGATTTCATTGTAAGTCCTCATTTTGGCATCTTAGTGTAGCATTACTTGGTTTTTCTGGTATACTGCCTTAGTTAATTAGCTTTGAAATGGCTTGCTTACCTCTTTTTGTAGTTTGCCCACTAACAGAAATATGACCGTAGAAATGAGCAGTTCATGTCCCAGTGTTAGGCACTGTATGAGCTGTAAATGTTGATTACTGTTAATGAGCAATCAGGAACATTGTATTCATATGGGAAAGGAATTGTCTGATTTCAGGAATTTCCAGAGTAACAGAAAACTGCTCAAAAGAATGAGAAATTTGCTTTCATAACTTTCTAGGTCTTTGGTGAGCACTCAGGATTGTTCCTGGTAGGATAGCTATTTTCCATATACTATTTTCACATTTGATTGGAAGATGAAGTGTCCAGACATTCTTTTCAAAAAACAGTACATTAAATACCTTTTGCAGAATAAACTAGGTTTGATCAATTATATTTAAGTATCATTTCAGGTTCAATATGGTAAAAATTTTGCCAGAGTAAGTAGATAGTGCCGGCTCTTCTGTGACTTGATTTTTTTTCATGAAAACATAGTGAACAATTAAATTTTAAAAATCAACTGATGACAGCAGTTGGATACATAATCCAAGTATAGTCTCTGGTTTTTTAATTACATGACAAAATACTGTAGTTGAACCTCACTGAAAAGAAAGTCTACCTGAGTGTCATTTGAAATTGTGTGATTGGATACTTTATTGCTGTTGCAGTTCTAGACATGCTAACTTTATATGAGACTAGGGACTAATTTTGAAACTGCAGGAGTCAACTCAAGTTTGCCAGATTAACTGAAGAACTAGGTACAGTACTGGTTGATATGAAGGAGAATATGGAAGAATACTGAAGACTATGGCTTTTTATGGCTGGATAACTTTTAGTTCTGTCAGTTTGACAGGGTATCATTAGCTTTTCTTGTGTGATTGATGTGGCAGAAGAAGAGAAAGTGTTGTTTTGTTTTCTGAAGAACGAAAGATGCTGACAATTACATGTAGTTTCTGGTGCTACCAATGAAAATAAAACATCAAGACAACTAGAGCTTATTAAGCCACTTAAAATGAACGAAGAGTTTGCCTTTTAAAATTTTAAAATTGAACAGGCTTTGCAAAACCTAGTGCCAATTAGAGAGTTGTTCATCATAGAAGAGACTGGACATTATTGCAAATAGAGCTGATATGTAGTGTAGTTAGACATAGCTTTTGCATTTTAAGACATACTGACCAGGTTAAATAATCAAAAAGCAAATTTAGACCAGAACATGTATTGAAACCTTCCTGATTACTGATTTAACTTCACTTCTGGATCACACCGTCTCAAGCTGTTCCTTTCAAAGTTACCATCAAGTCAGCAAGGATAGACTGTGCTACACTATTTAAAGTTTCACAGATGTCAAGAAAATTTGCCTGGATTTGAGCAGGATTTCCTTCTGGAAATCAGAGTAACAAGGAAGTAGCGAAAGAGGTTAAATGATGTTTCATAATGGACTTGGCTGCACACATGGAATGTAAGAAGTAGAAGGTCAGTGCTCTCATTTCTCACTTTCCAGTAGTTAACAAATTGTAACCAGGTACAGCATGCAACATGGTCGAATGTAGAATTTTAAAAGGAGATTTTAGTAGATTTTCAATGTTTCTGTGTAAGAGTTGGTAGCAAATTGTCTTCTTTGGGTCATTTTGAGACGTGTTCCAGGGCTTTATTTTGGGAAGAGAATGTACAGAGAGAAATGGATAAATAGATAAATGGAAAGAAAGGTATTCACGCTTCTGTTGGCCATTGATTAAACGATCCTTCTGCTTCTGGTCTCATTCGAGTGCAGTTATTCAGTGTTAGTGGATCATCGCTGCTACCATAGGGTAGAAACTCTCTTAATGACGCAATGTTCATGTGATGTTTAAAATTCTGCTGATCTACTGCTACACATAAGAAGAAAATGTGACTTTTTAAAATTTTTTCGTAGTCATAACTTGTCTAGGTCTTGTATGTTTACTAAAGATTTATCTTTCAGTTAACTAACCCACTTTGGGCTGAATTTTGACTGGGGTGTAAGCAGCATGGATTTCAGTGCTGTTACATGGCTTACCCGACCATGCTAACCAGGTCTCAGTTCAGCTGCAATACTCCTTTCTTCCAGGAGTATTTCTAACAATACCACTCTCATCAGGGCAATCTCATCAACCACCAAAATGTTCCTGATAGCAGGAGCAGTAGTCCTGAGGGCCTAGTTTATTGACTGCGAGCGAAAGCCATTCCACTTTGTCAATAGTTTTCATATCTATGTTTGTGCTGCTGAGCTACTCTGGAGAATGCCCCATGCAGATTTTTTCATTTACCTCTTTAGATTAGATTCCCTCTTGCAACCTTGATTTCTTTGATTATGGAAAGAAACAGTACCATTCTTGGCATACCAGTGAACATTTTTCTTCTGTAGGCACAAACCTCCCTCTCCTGTGTATGTCTAAAGTGCTCTCCTTGCTGACTGATCACTGATCTCATCACCTGCTTTTTCTGCTGTACTGTGTTAGACTTTCACTGCCAGTCCTCAGCTTCATTTTTGTAAGTAACTTCTCTCCATCTGTTTTCCTCCCCTTTTCCTGTTATTCTGTGCTCTTTCAGATTCTTTCCCTTTCCAACCAGTATTTCCCTAGAGTTTGTTGTTGTTTGTGAAAACAAGTAGTACTGAATCTGAGGAGAAGTGAGGTAACAGAAATTGTTCTTGCCTGCTCAGGTATCAGCCAAACAAGTGGCATGCAAGCCAAAGGATTTGGCCTGGGTGAGGAGGTGGAATGCTCTGGGCAGAAAGCAGGGGTAGGGCTGGCACTCTCCTGTCCTGAGAGCAGAGTTTCTGTTTCACTAGTGGCTGCCCTGCCTCTGGAATCTTTTGCTCTTCTGCCTTCAAGGCACTGTGTTCTGTTTGGGCTGAACCAATTGGCTGCACATACTGTGAAGGACTGGGAAGACACTTGTGGGAGTGGGACCTGAGGGCTCCATGTTGAAATGGAATTTCTTTAACAAGAAAAATGAGCTTGGAGGAGTTGCAAAATTAGAATTGACAAATGCGTAGATAATTTCTTAAGCTCTAAGTAAGACCTAAACCTATAGGACATCAGATGAGAAGACAAACTACTGTATGGTCTGTGTTTCAGACAGTGGCTGAGAATAGATGCTTTGTTCTAAAGTAAGGCAATGAGGTACTGCTGTGCCCTACCAAATTTCAGCAGAGAAATTTCTGAGCTAGAGCTCAGAAATTTGGGGATAGGCCATTCTGCTTAATGGTTTTTGAAGGATTTTTCTTGCCTTAATGAAAGAGTTCTTTGAATCCACATAAACTGAAAATATCACCTGTGTGGTGGGGTGGTGGTCTCAAAGACTGGTGGTATATTGTGTGAAAGTCCTTTTTGGTTTGTATTGAACCTGACACCTAATTGTTTTCAGTGTCACAATTTCATTTTTGTATTATGAGACAAGAGTCATTCCTTGATTTTCTCTCCCTTAACAGTGAGGATTTCCTTAACAGTCAACTCTTTATTGTAGCCTAATTACTTTGCTTGATCTAGCCTTGGATTGTCCTTGCCATTCAGCTTTGTTTTATTTTGTGCTCACTAATGTCTTTGCATACCTGATTTAGCTGTCACTTAATAGCCTTACCCTCAGAACAGCACACTGAGTTTTGTGTTTGTTCAGTCATTTTCCCCCAAACATTTTTAAAACATGTTTTTATAGCATTTCCTCCTTGTTTTATTTTACAGTTGAAGGTATTTTTTCTTGTCTTAGCACATGATGTGTCCACATTAATTTTTTCATTCTTGAATTGAGTTTGGGTGGGAGGGAGGTATAGCACCTCGTATTGTGGTGTCTTTTAGATCTTCAGTCAAAACAATGCAGTTAACACACTAATGTTTTGGCTGTTGATGAACAGTGCTTCCTCAGGGTGACAGGTTTTTCTGTTTCTTTTTCTGCCCTTCACCAGTCAATCGATTAGGGTGAGTACAGATAAGAATTGTTTAATAAGTGAAGAAATGGAAGGAGAGAGAAGGAAAACAAAAGTGAAAAAGCAATGTAGAGGCATTTGCTCACCACCTCCCACAGGCAGACTAATGACCAGCCGCTGTAAAGACTTAGAAAAGGTGACGCGTATTTGATGCATATTAACCTGAGGAGTTGCTGCTTTTACCATCAGTAATGATTTTACCAGACGCTACTGGGAATGTTGTAAATGACAACTGCATAGCAATAAAAGAAAAGAACAATAGAGGTTAATTATGGCAAAGAGCTTTAGAAAAAACATTTGTTTTCCAAGCTCAAGATGTAATGTTGTTCCGGTGAAGGATAGTAGTAGGAGGGGAGCATGATTCTGTAAACGTTTGTTTATTGAAATATTCTGATGTAAGGTTAATATGACTGCTTATTGAAGTAAATGTGTTCAGGAGCTAGGGTATGTCTAAGTGTTTAATGGATGTGCAGACAAATCTATTTTACATGCATGGAAGTACTGAAATAATTCTGTGAAAAGCTTTGACACAGCATAAGAGGAAAATCATTGGGGATATTTCTCTGTAACAGTAATTGTACTCAGGCAACAGCATAAAAGGGAATAGTTTTGTGACACCTGTGAGAAATTGGCTCTAAAGTGGGGCTATTTGTAATGGGAAAATCTTTTTGCAGTAATAGTTTGGGGTGACAAATTACTGGCTTCAATTTAGGCTTAAATTTAGCCTGGAATCCATTTCCTCTGTGATACTTGTACAACAGGAGTATAAGTGATCTGGAAAAGGTACAGAAGCTCTTGGGATCATACTTTTCAGTAAATGTAGTAAATAAGTGTAAGAGTCCCATTTGATACTGAAAAATGCAACTGCAAAATTTACGTCATTATTTTATTATCTCACACCTGAGTAGACCATGTGATTGCTGTTATATATATCCATGCGTATATATATATATGCGCATGTGTATATATATGTATGCATATATATAACAGCAATATATCTGCATATATCTGCACATAGAGCATGTGAATCTCTTAGGGGAAAGGCGAAAGCATTTTTAAAAGCTATTATTTTGAGCTCACAGTCATGCTCTCAGACAGAGCATTTATGGCTGAGACTGTCCAGCTGATGGTGCTGCGTTTGTGAGATCGCTGTTAACTGTAAGAGGTCTGGCCCAGCTGGACATCCATTGAACTTCTCAGCCGCATCGTTTGCATTGTTGCACAGTGATGCAGCCGGGAGCCAGGAGTGACTCATGACGATGACTGTGAACTGCAGTGGCTCAGGAAGAGCTTTGTACTGTGGAGATAATAGGAGAAGTCGGCTCGGAGGAAGAACGAACTGCCTGAGCTGCACCGCCTCACTTTCTGGGAATGTGAGTCAGGTCCACTGGCCATGGCTCCTGCCCTCCTTTCACAGCTCAGAAGGGATGCATCAGCAGGTTTTGTTACAAGAAGTGTTTTTGTATTTCAGTAAAGATTCCTAAAGAACAGGAGACAAGGCTGTTTTCACAACAGTTGAGCTAAACCCCTGCAATCATCTGCTGTGATCCACATTACCTGATTTATCCTGTGATAAATAAAAACTTCAGTGAGAGAGTTGTTGTATGCCAAGTTTTTTGAACACTAAAAGACTTCCTTTTTGTGGTTAAGGTGGCGATACTGACATCCACACAAGCTTGCTTTTTCAACCATGCATTTATTTAAAACCTTTTCCCCATGTGAAATGTTGAAAATGCTGTGAGGTCATGGATTTATGAAGTCAGTACAACTTAAAAGTATTTTAAAAATGAGAAGCTAGAAGAATACTTTGATAACTTTTTACAACTAGATCAGTGACCTATGATCAGAACATTTTGATGGAAACTTCTCTCTCAAGCCTTACTGCCTGCTGGCCCATAAAACCAATTCTCCGTTTGCTTAAGGATTACATGCTTTTGTATGCTCTCTCTGTATTTTTATATAAAAATTAAAATTATGAAAACAGTATTCCTGCACAAAAAAAAAAAATGCTACTGGTGTTTTCCCCAAAGGATTAATGTGCTTGGAAAAAAACAAACACAACAGTTATCTTTAGTTTACAACCTTGTAAGTATTACACACTTAGGAGTTGAGTATGTCTCTGCTAAATGCTGAAAATGTTCTTCAAAAAGTTATGGTGGACTGAATTTGATGTTGAACAGGAATTAAGCAGAAATGTCCCCAGAACACAAAGACTTGAAATACTGTGTTCCTCTATATGATGGTTGTCAGGTTGGAAGTGTCCAAAAAACCCCATACCTACACATCAATAACATAAGAAAAGCCCTTGTATTTTGTTAAGGGTTTTGTCTGTACTGTTTTATATCAGTATTAAACATCTAGACCATATGTGTAACTCAAAAAGAAAACCCGTGGTGTAAAAGGCAGTTGGTGGTTTCATTCTGTGTCTTGCAGAAATACTTCTATTTTTAGAACTTGACTGGTGGTTTTGTTTGTGATAAATGAGGCAGAATTGACTACAGTAGATAACTTTCAAGTCATATAGTAACAGGGAGAAGAAAAAGAGAAAACCAGTCCAGCTGTTGTTACCTGAGGAGGCAGAAGGAGAAGGTGCAGTGTTGAAAGGTGCAATTACAGCACTGTGGGTTTTCTAATGCTAATTGTGCTTCAGAAGTTTTGCCTGCACATTCCAAGAAATTTGTAGTGCTGCAGGTTCTTCCAAACAGTTTTTACTCTGTGCAGGGAAGATAGGCACAGTCTACAAAAGCTTTCTGTGTAATGCTTGACCTGCTGATTACTACTGCAAGGGCAGGAGAGAAAGGTAACTTGAAGATAGATTTCTGAGGTAGACCACTTTGGTTATTTTCTTATGCTGTGACTTGTGATAAATACTGAAAGAGTGAATCTTGAGCAGAGAACATATGTAGGTTGCAATCAGAAGTTAATGTTTTTCTGGAGTTTTCTCATTTGAATGCCCATGGATGGGTATTAGAAATGTACTAAATCAAAAAAGAAAGAAGAAAAAACCCAAAATCACATAGATTTGTAAAATATAACAGTTAATTCATTGGAAAATCCTGTGTTCCAAAGAAAACAAGAGTTTAAAACAATTTAAACTATACTTTTTTGTCTGTGGGCTCAGGCTGTCAAACAAATTGGTTGAAATAATCATATAGAAGTTTAAGTATGTACAACTTCAAATTTAAAGAAGAATATGAAAACTCAAAATAATTTTATCTTGCCAATCTAATTGGTTTTGTCTGTGAAACAAAAAATAATGTCTTTCTTCTTACAAAACATGCCTGCAACATAAGACTTACTATAATGTTTGTATTGAAAAGGTAGGTATCTACTAGTTATTCTGAATAATTTACCTGACAATGACAAAACAAATTAGAAGTTGAATAAATGTTTTGCATGGGTTGTTTCCTTTAGGTGGTACAACTTTATGATACCTTGCTCTTAGCAGGCTTGTGGAAGCCAGGGAAGTTGTGCCAGGGAACTACCTCCTGTCATCCCCAGGGGTTCATTTGGAGGTGGGGTGCAAGTCCCTGCGCGGAATCAGGGGACTGGGCACTCTGTGCTGCCTGGAGAGCTGTTGGATTGGTGTTTGTGTGTGTTGGTGCTGATGCTTGGGTGTTGCATCCAGTGGGTGCTCTCCACAAGGCTCTAGACAGACAAAGACTCCGCTGGAGAGTGAGTTAATCCGGCTGCTTTGTGCAAGCGGAGACTGACTGCCCTGTCAGCACAGAATGGGGTGGCAACGTTAGCCACTAATCTCTGGATCCAGACAAGGACATTCCCCCGTCTTCTGGGAAGTGTGTTTGGGAGGTGCAAGACCTGCCTGATGCAGCATGCGTCAAATTAGCATTGTAGGTGAATGTTTCAAAATGGATCTGGCAAAACCAGTGTTGGTGAGTTACCATTTCAAATTTGTCACAGAGGCAGGTAATTGCTAGGTGGGGTGATACAGCCTGTGTGTTATGCAGGAGGTCAGATTAGATCATCACTGTTTCTTCTGGTTTTGAATTCTGTGACTCTACTGCAACCAGTTGTTCCATGCAATCACTGTCCATACTTGTTTATCACCGACACACCCAAATCGTCTTGCACCCATATGTGGCTGACACTGTAATAGAGCTGCCTGTTTTCCAGGGCATGAAGAGCTTTCGCATAGGTCAATGTGGTAAGGAAAATGGGACTTTAAAAATTATATACTTGCATGACATGGAATTTAATCAGTGTGGGGCGGAGGGGAAGGGGTATAGAAGATACAGAATTTTGTATTAGATATTCAAGTATTCCTGACTAAATTTAGCTAAGTCGGTAGAACCTGTTTTAAACTGAAGTAGGACTTCAGTCAGGTTTGGAAATAGGAATAATAAAAACACAGTGCAAATTTGTGTATTATGCAGAATTATGTTATTATTATGTATTGTGTGTGCTGTATATTACATGTATTGCAACTTGCAACATGTTGTTACTATTATATATTATTGTGTTCTTAATACAGAATTAAGGACAAAGTACGTGGGTCACCTTGAAGTAAGCTGCAGCTGCTTGAAAGCCTTTTCTATGTGTTAGTCTGTTTCCATAATTGGGAGTATAGGATTGGCCAAAAGATTGGTTCAATCAGATGTGTTTGGTGTTCTTGAAAATAATGCCTTTTTGCAGTTCAGGAATGTGTAAGTAGCCCTATATTTGTTTTAATAAATCTTCATGCTCCCTTTATTTTTACAAGGCTGGTTGCAGGCATGAATTTATCTGTGCATGCAACTTTAGGCCAAATCTGGAGGCCTGAGTAGCAGAAGTTTAACCCTGTTTGCACGACAATTACTTAGAGAGACATAAAAGACTTAAGTTTTCTGACAGTTTGTATGCACAAAATATGTAAAAACTGTTACATAATTATAGAGATATAAAAACACAAAAAGAACCCAAAATTGTTGAGAAATTTTTTTTTTAGCTTACATGAACATGAATTAAGTTTTAGTTCTGCAGATTAAAATCTGTTGGTCATATTGAACTGGTTAACATTACTGCAGTGCTGCCTGCCATGTTTGTGAGAGAGAAAGCTCTCCCCTCCCTGTGTTTTTGGCCTCCCAAAAATAACTGATTTGCCAGGCACATTTCTTTTCAAGAAGGAATGGAAGACATTATTTTCGAAGAAGGACAAGACCAAGATGGATGCATTTTAGAGCACTGTTACCATTTTAATAAGGTTTCAGTCAGGATCACTCTATATGCACTTACTGCCCTTCTTCAATTTATCTGTCTCTTAGAATGCCTAATTTTATTTGGAAAAATTCAAATGATAGAGTTGCTGTGGGTAGTGATTGTCATGCAATATTAATTAGTAACTGGTAGATTTTCTTCCTTTTTTGCATGGTCTGGGGTAAAATGATGAGTCTGTGGAGTGTTTTCCTTAGCTAAACAAATATGCATTTGAGATGGTATATAAATTTTCCTCAACAAAGTTTATTAAAAATTACTGCAAAGGCTTATTTTTAGTAGCAATAATTAATAGACTCTGCACTCACTCTTATCTTTTATATATTCCAAACATTTAAAAAATGTCTTTCTGACAGATAGTCTGCATAGCTCTTCTCGGGAATCAGCTATGCCCATTAAAAGAGGGAACATAAATAGGTCAGATGAAGCTGCTAACTGTTCTAATGTAATTCAGGAGCACTGGACATAACACAGGTTTTTGGTACAGCAGCACATCTTTCCGATTATTGTCTGAGGAATATGTTGCAATCCATACAAAGAAAATCCGTGTATAGAGCTGTTGCTTTTATTTTGTTTTTCTCTGACACCCTTTGCTGGTTTTATCTGTATGGTTTAGCTGGGTGTTTGAGATGGTTTGGATGAATATTAATTTAGTTTCTCTGAAAGAAAAATACAGTTTTAAAAAGTAATGATTAAAAAATATGTTTGAAATCCAGTTTGCACTTAGAAGAATAGGAAGAAGGTTTAAAGGCTGAAAGTAAAAATGAAAATTTGCTACAGAGGCTATTTTTGAGCTTACCCCTTTTGCAAGGTAGCTGAGGATTACTGTGTTATTACAGTTTTACTTATTTGTTAGCTATAAACACCTACATTTTGGGTAAGTGGGGAAGTGCTTATAGCTACTTACAGCTTTTGGGGTTATCATTAATGGTTGGCAGGATGCCTCTGTGTGTTGCATGTCAAGTGTTTTCCAAACCTGAGTGCTCCAGAGGCTGCTTTGCTATAACCCACATACTCACGTGCCCATTGGCTTTGCCTCCTTCATTGTACTGTCAACGTGAAGTTTTAACCATTTCCCTTCAGAAGTTCCTTCTGACAGTAGGAGAATTGGTTGTTCCTGGTGGTGTGAACCAAAAGCTTCAGTTTTGATTCTTTCAAAACACCTTTGTTAAAGTGGTTTCATGATGTCAGCATACTGGTCAGAACCTTGTTTCTCTGAGGATACAATTAAACAAAGATACCATGGAGTGTTTTTCACTTTAGGTATTAGGAAGCAATTTAAGCACCTTTATTCAGCTGTTTTGTTTATTACTTATTTATAGCACAAAAAAAGGGTGGGAAAAATCAGAAGGAAGCTTCTGAGTATGCAAGTGTCTGAAGCAAGTAAATCCTGAGAAGTTGCACATGATCTAAACCACCTTTTAAAATACCACAGTTTGATGATGGAACCATAAGAGCTCTTCAGGGTTACAGAGGAATGCTGCTTTCAGTTATGAAGAAGAGAATTGGAAATACATTTGGCATGCTTCACAAAAGCACAGCACAGTCGTGGTATGGCACTTGGGGCAGGGGCAGGGTCTGGGTAAGCTTTGGGACAGAGCAGTTACAGAGAAATTATGAAGGATAGACTAGAATGGCTACCAGTACCATTCACCTGGTGGTAAGGTTATGAGATCTAAAACCAGTCTGTCCAAGGAGGCTCCGCGTCAGTCAAGACAGCCAGCAGCTATAATTTATGGAAGTATTGTCAAATAACAGTTTTGTTTAAATATGTTGCTTATCTTGAATGAATGAACAAAATTCTTTTTTTATGGTGTTCAATCAAACTTCCAAATTACTTCTTGTAATAGGAGCATGTATCTGTACTAAAGTATCCATGTGCTCTAGCTGTTAACTCCATACTTGCAAGTGTATGTATTTAGGGAATTCAATCTTCAGTAAAATAGGTCAGGACTGAAATTTGTCTTTCATATTCAAACATGTGGTGAAATTTATCATGCAGCCACACAGTGCCAATTCATGCACACATGTGATGATTTGCACACAAGATGGGCATTCTCATGCAAATTCTTGACTCCTTTGGAGTGGTTTTCTTCCACAGGAAAGAGCTTTGTAATGGTTTTGTACTAAACCATAGGGAAAGAGACAAAAACAGTACTTGCCTTACTAGACAAACGTCTGTGGAGCAGACAAAACTAACGTCCCTTTCAAATATAAAGGATCATACATAAAGTATTTAAGTTGGCTGTGTTATTAGGATTTGCAACCCAGAACTGTGTTTGGAATGGATTTTAATGTGGTGACACTTGTAAACTGACTAATGACAATGATATATGTTCATTTTACTGGTCTTCTGTTGCTAAGTTTTAGGAACCTCATGTATATATCAGATGTTAGTGGCTTCTTATTTTTGCAGTAATGATGATGACAACTGTAGATTTAGGGTGAAGAACTCAAATGTTTCACAGAAAAGAACATCTTCCTGTGGGCATTGACATCTCTTATAGTATGTTCTGGATGCCCCCTCGAAATGGAAGAATCCTGTGGCTTAATTTGCCTCATTAAATAATGTATGTTTTGTCAAAGTGATACTTAGCACTGCAAAAACAGGTTAACATGTTTTTAGATTGAAATAATAGTTTCCCTTCCTCCTCTGTTTCTAACCTGTGACTTCTAACCTTATGCTGAACTGTAAAGTGCTTTGTTCTCTGTTGTTGCATATGCCTGTTTATTATTGTAGGTTTGTTACTTGGAAATTTACTACAAACGCGAGCACCTGAAAATAAATCTTTTGCTAATCTGGAAATGTGATACGCAGTGGGAACATTCGCCAGCCTCTAGACAAGGTCTGCATAATACCATTGAGACGTAAAGTAATCTGTGGATTGGGCCAGTCTGAAAGCTCTTATTGATACGAGATGAGTCTCGATGGAGAAGTCCTGCTGTCACATATTCATCATGTACTGATTGAGAGCAGGGGGACAGACTCAGAGAGAAGGCTGAAGCTGAGATATTTCCTATGCTGCAGAGACTGAGGGTGTGAAAGGAGCTAATGCTTCATTAAGCTTCACTGATTAAAAAGTGGCAGATCTTGTTAGATGTAAGATGCTCTGTTCACTGCTAATGGGACAAGTAAGCAGTGTATTAAGGTAAGGGCATTGTTCTTCAGCAGCAGATATGAGAAGCTTTATTTATTGTCTGTGGGGGGGGTTTTAAAGTGCAGTTTGCTGCTTTGCTATTGAAAAAAGTTGGCTGCTGTGTCACACATAGCCTTGTCAGAGAAATAACTGGAATGCAGAAATGCCTTTGAACTCAGGATGGAGTTGTTTTTGCTTCCCAGGCAGTCAGCATCAGTGTTTTTAACAAAAAGAAGGAGGCTGATTACCACAAGGTTTCCTGTTCATGTGGATAAGGAGCTTTCATAAAGAAACAGGAAAACAGCAGTTCTCACAAATAAACAGTATTCTGCTGCATTTTGTGACATTCTTTTCAAATTGTAAGTGAAGGAGAAACAGGTGTCTGGAGAAAACAGAGGCTGTGCACAAGGTACTGAAAGAAAAGAATGTCCAAAAAGAAGCAGATTTATGCAAAATGCCTCTCCAGTACTGGACTTCCGTGCTTGCAGACACTTGTTGAGAGGGTGTTGATGGGTGTTCTTGCTGGGCCCTGCAGGGAATGTGAGGTAGCCTGAGGTTTGTAGATGAAGGAGGGGGTAGAGTGCAAGGTTTTCCTCCTGTTTGAAGAAAGCAACTTCGCAGCTCTTTGGGGAGCACGGCACTTGAAGGAGCAGTTGTTGGGTCGGCCACTCCTCTCTTCCCATGGCATGTAGCTCTTGCCCCTTCCTCTCCCAGGTATGCACACATACGTGCACACACACATTCCTAAACAAAAAAGGCTTTTCAGAAAGGAAGGGCTTTCAGAGTTACTGAAACAACAACTGGCTGCATGTAGGATTTTGTCAGGAGAGGATTTTAGTGGGGGAAGAGCTTTGCAGGGCTGGCAGGCTTGGAAGGGACTCCTGCGGGCAGGACGTCTGTCACCCACCCATCTCCTCTTTCCGTTGAGGACAGCTGAACACCCGCAGCCAGAAATACACCCCGGGCTTAAAGAAGGGTCTGCTCTAGGAGAGTTTTTCGCCCGAAAGTGGGATGGGGCAGCCGTTGTGTCCCACGACGAGGGCAGAACACGAAAGCACCTTCGCTTCCGCCAGCCTGCGGCTCCCTCCTCCGCCTCCCACAACTTTATCTGGCTCGGGCGCCGCGTTCCAGCTAGCATCGCGCCTTTCCTGACCCGTGGCTCCCCCTTTCTGGCCGTGGGCAGCCGGCCTGGGTCGGGGGAAGGGCGAGGCGGGGCAGGAGGCGGGCAGGGGGAAGTTGGCGGGGGGAGCTGGAGGCGGCCGCGAGGCCTGAGGGGAGCGGGCGTGCCGGCCCCGGAGCGGCGGCCCCGGAGCGGCGGCCCCGGAGCGTCCTCGCTGCCAAGCGAGGATGAGAGACACAGGTAAGGCACCAGGAGAGCACACGGATAGTGGCCGTGTGCGACTCTTATTCCCCGCCATTTTCTGCGACTAAAGCTTTTTTTCCCTTCCTAACAGGGCAGTGCTTAGGGGGACTCAGACAGGTGCCAGGCGTGGACAAACCATAACTTTTTTTGACTTAAGTTACAGCATAAGAGCGTTGGGCTTCGGATAATAAGTGATCCTATCTTGTATGTTTAACCTCTGCGTGATCTTAACTGGGAGGAACAACAACTTAAAACATGAGTCCATATTTCTTTTTTTTCCTGCGCTGTAAATGCCTGTATGTTTATACGAACATGGGGAGTGCATAATTAGCTGGCTGATTTTCTGGGAGCAGGGTTATAAACCATAAACCCTGTGTCTCAGCTGTGCGCTGGGATTGCCAGCTTTGTGTATCAGAGGTAGATGAAGGTAACATGGAGAGGAAGTGCTGGTGATGCTGGGTTATAATTAAGCAGCCTCGACACAAGTATTTCAGACACGTGAGATCTTGGGAGTGGGAGCTCCAGCCAAAAGAAGAATGAGATCACATACTGGATGTGCAGGTGAGATGAATTACATGACTGGGCTGACCATAGAAACTTTAAAAATGGAAGATAATTTAACTTACTAGAAAGGATAAATCAGTGAAAGATCTAGAGAGTTACAGGGAAACTTTGTGGTCTTAAAAAATAAACCAAACAAAACCTCATGTCATAGTAAATCTGTTCTTTTTTTTGATCTGAAAGTTTCTCTGTAGCTTTTAGTTGCATCCGTCCCCATGATTAATACAAGAGAAAAAACAGCAAGCTTATTTCATAGAAAATGTTTAGAACATTTCTACAGCAGTTATGTAGTAGAAATAAATACAGCATCTTGAACTCCTTAATTTAAAATGTCTTATTTGTAAAGTAATTATTTAACAAATAATTATTGGCACTTTTGTTAAAGGACCAGTTGCAGCAAATAGGGTGTAAACAATCCTTCAAAAAGGCTTTTCACCAGATTTTACTGAGTACAAAGAAACGTTACCATTGTATTTTGATCTGCATTAGAATTTTATTGCCAGCTGGAAACATGGCAGAGGTCAGCTGCAAGAATAGACCTGTTTTCAGTTATCAGTCCTTTTAATTCACATCAGTACATTAGTTGTAATGTCAAATACAGGTTGGTTGTGAATGTGTTTTGATGTGAACCTACCTGACAGTACAGAAGAGCTAGAGACAAAAAATATGAGATAATACTTTATCACAGTAACCATTAGCATTTAGACCACACGTCTGAATACACTTTATTTGAGAGAAACAGTTTCTGCATATTCTAATCTAGAGAATAAACTCTTTTGGACCAGAGTACATAGGTGTTTTCTGTGTGTGGTGGGGCCTGTGCAGAATGTTCTGTCACCACAGGTAACAGTAATAAAGTTCTCTGGTAAAAAAACATTTTTAATTTTTTTTCAATGAACACTTCCTCTTTAATCTCAATCATTGCATAACAGCTGTTGTTACAGCCTTAACATGCTTCTGTGTCTTTGCATATATTAGATTCTTTTACTAGAAAACAAAGCAAACCTCACCAGTCTGCCCTTGTGCATGTTAGTGCAGATCACCCCCAGCAGCCTGTAATGCATTTGGTTTATTTCCATCTTAGGAGAAACAGTACAAAGGGCAATGATGAAAAATCCTGGAACCCTCTCTTAGTTTTGCTGTGACAGATTGTACACAATCTGCTCAAACAGGTAAAGGTCTTTCTACTAAGTCTGCAATAAGGAAGGGAGAAATGAGCAGTGCATTTCACTCTAACCTTTCATCAGTATGGTGGGAGTAAGGAATGTGCCCATGCTACATCTAGGATTAGTTTTGGACCTCAGTTTCAGAGGTCCAGCCTTTGAGCTGGGCAGTGCTGCTGAAGAGTACTGCAAACACTACCTCTGTTTTGTGAAATAGTTGTTACTTGCTTTGGGAGGCTGAGACAAGGCAAAAAAAGATTTACAGTATAGGATTCTCCTTTTTCTTCTTTGCTGTGGCTTAGCTACTTTCCTGTTTTTGAGGAAGTTGGGAGGGAGCTGTGTTCCAAAACATGCTCTTGGGAAATCAGAATAACCTTTTCTTTTCCAGAGATATCTCTGTTTTTTTTTTTTTTTTTTTTTAAATCTCTGGCCTTGTTCTTATGTTTGAAAGCTTTTTAGTAGTTAAAATAAAAGAAAGATGTACTACAGTCACTCCTTCATTGTGCATTTCGTTGGCATCATGTAAATAACATTGCAAACACCTCTTGCTTTATTTTGTATCTAGCTTGCTGTTTTATTAGTGCAGGCCTTTTGGAGTGTCTGAACTTGTTTGTTTGAGGTTTTCTTCGTGCTTCCTTTTGGAAGTGTGTGGGCTGGTTTACCTTAGCACCATGTCCATCCTGTATGAATCAGTACAAACTAGAACTTCACACCTAGAGAAGAAGTCACCACCTGTCTTTTTGTTTCTTCCTGTTAAAGGAGGGTCTTTCCAAACTCAGAATAAGTGTGGGAGGTGTGATGAGTGCAATGCTCTTTGCCACTCTGGACCTGGAGAAGTCATGCTCACCACTTACCACTCAGGATATTATTAAGTTCTCCACCTTACAGCAGCAGTGACAGAATTTGAAAAGCATTATTCACTTCCTTCACTGCTATCACAAGGGCAGCTGTTGCACAGATGGACACAAGTGTTCTTATTTTTATCAGTTCATTATCTAATGCTGGTCAATATTAGATTATGTGATACAGGTTACCTCAGCTTGGTTACGGCAGGGACTAAGGAATAGTTTTTATCTTCCATGCAGAGTATTTAATTGACCATATAAATTTTATTGTCCTTCTTTCCTTTCAAGTGCAGGGTTTTAATCAATACTAAATGCCTCAGATAGGTTGCTTTTCCACTCCAGTGTGGTAAATTCTCTTTTCCAGCCAAAACATATACATTATTGTTGCTCTTAGAGACCTCTGTTTCTGTCCCTTTGTCGCTGTGTAGTTCTATAGCAGAGTGAGCAATGAGAGCTTCTACGTGCGTCTAAAGGTTCAGCTGTGTCCACAGGCCTTCCCCTCGTGCATTCTTCCTCCTTCTTGTGTGAACTCACTGCATGTTTTACAGCTGTCACTGGGACACGGTGCTTGGAGAGGCGGGCATGCACATCTTGGCACTCTTGCTTCGTCACACACTCCCTCTGACTGTCTTTTATTAACACTTCCAGCCCAGTTATTCATGCAATCTGTGACTCAGGGGATAAATTTCACCTCCCTATGGACAGGATACTCTGGGAAGCAAAAGCAATCTTTTGGAGGCCAAGAGTGAGAGATCACAGCCCTAGTAGCAGACTTGCTCTTTTCTCACTAGGATCCGCATTCCGTTTTTCAGAATTTGGGTACACTGTGTTTATTTTTACACAGTTAATTTTCAGATTGAATTTTGGGGAAATTACAGTGATACAGCCCTACCCACATGATCACTTTTTTCCTTCCTCTAGGGGATGGCTTCAGTAGTTCGAAAAACAGGGAAAGCCGAATCCTTCCTTGTGGAACTCTATACTTGAATAAAACATCTGTGAAGACAGTATCAAAATATTTGCCACAGAGACAGTGGAGATGTTCTGAGAGGTGGTGCCGGCTAGGATGTGAAGACAACAGCATTTTTCTGTGCTCTTAGGTATCCTGGGGGAATTATGGGAACAGTCTAGGTGGTAAAAGCACAAAAGCAGGTCTTTAACGCTCACAAAAGGTGCTGGAGAGAAACTTCAGAAGGAATCTCACTGTGAAGCAAGCAGAGTGAGACCTTCAGTCTTGCTGATGAGTGTTGCCAAAAGGATGGTGCTGGCTTTCCCACTCCAGGCGAGATAGAATTCAGGCAAAGAGAAGATCATGGGTACATTCCTGGTGAGTGTCATGGACAGAAGGCATAAGTAGTTCTGTGTGACTTAGTCTGAACACAGTGCAGGTGGGAAGTAGCAGTATAGAAGTATGACAGTATGTGCAGGAGATGGTGATAACGAGGAAGTCAGCTTACATTGTGACCCACTGAGTTTCCAGGGGACTCATACACGATAGTCGTGAGGTCTGACAAAATAGGTGTTTCCTTGAAATGTCTCAGCTGAGACAGTCCCATTCTGGAAAAGCCTTTCAGAAGGAGAAAGATGGTGTCATTCTCTGACAGTGGTAATGGTGTTCCCCCTCCTTGATCTTTTCTGTGGGGATGTGTTCCACTGATTCAGGACAGTTCGGGCTTGATCAAGAACCAAGGTTTGTGCTCGTATAGTCTCAAGTGCTTGCTTCCAAAGCAGACTTCGCGTAGCTTCTTCTGTGGTTTGACAGTTAGCTTTGCTTTTGGTTTTGCCCTTCATTAGTGTTTTTCTTCACTAGAGCTCCCATAAAAAGCAGAGGTTTAATTGTAAAGAATCTAGGAGGAATTTTGTCAGTTTTCTGTATGGTACAAAGAATGTTTTGGATGAGGTAAAACTGACTTCAGATGAGTTCTGAAAAGTACAATGTGACCCCTGTTGCTATACTCATAAGTCATTTTGTGTTCTGGCCGTTATAGACTAAAGGAACAGGCTGATATCTGATGCTTTTCCAATTTGCTTTTCTTTCTGAAATTAGTTGTGTGTTAGCCAGACTTGCAAAGACAAACCTCTTTCATGCTCAGTTGG
Source organism: Cnemophilus loriae (assembly GCA_013397755.1). Lineage (NCBI taxonomy): Eukaryota > Metazoa > Chordata > Aves > Passeriformes > Corvidae > Cnemophilus > Cnemophilus loriae. The sequence goes on from VZTF01002163.1 coordinate 22,636, forward strand.
ATTACAGCCAGCATGAAAGCAGCAAAGTCATAATCACTCATTTGGAAGTGAACTCTCTCATTTTTTAAAAACTATTTTTAGATGATTGTTGAAGTTTCCTCCTCTGGCACAGAATGTTTTTCTGTATTTCACTGAGTTGTATAACATCTCACTTAGGTTTTGGAAAGTTCATTTTGACATGCTTGATGATCACATATTTTCAGTCCTTAAATTTAGGTAGGTTTAAAAAAAACATAGACTTCGTCACTTCCTGCTTCTGCTTATTCCTTTGTCCCTTTTGTTATTGTTGCTGTGATCACCTACTGACATGAAATTAGTTTTTTGGGTGTGTTTGAAAGACAGGAGAGACTCAGAGTGCTCTAAGTCATGGATTCTCTCACCTGGGAATGTGCTGCCCTGCCCAATGCTGTAGGGCACTGCTGTGGGTTGACCCTCTCTGGCAGCCACCCCCCCCTCCACCCAGTCTGGTGACTCACCTCCTTCCCCACGTTAAGATGGGGGGAGGATAGAAGGTCAGGCATTCAGGGAGTATCTTCCATGGTGAGCCAGACTAATGCCAACCTAAAGCAAGATTCTAAGAATGCCAATCAAAACTGTACTTGGCTATCTGGTTAATGGATTTACAGGCTTTCCTGTGGTGTTACTCATTTATGACAAGTGTGACTCTTCTAAAGAATTCAGACACAATTCTTTTATTCTTACCAGAGATATGTTTGAAGAGAAGCTCTTAATTTATGTATAAGAGGTAGTAATACAGTAACAAAGATCTGTTGGTATAAATCAAGTTGTGCTGAGAAGTTTTCTTTGTTCTAAAATTAAGTTGTATTTTTTAAGGATTTTAGGGAAAAAATAATTCCATACTTTGCTTTTTGTTGGGCTTTTTTTCCCCCTTTCTTCTATTTTCAAATATACTTTTATGTTCTAAAGACAAGAGAGGAAAAGGACTAAATGCAAGAACAAGTTTAAAGTTTTCATAGAATACTAGTGATGCAGAGATTATTTGCTTGGCTGTTGCTGTTAGAGCAGGATTTCTCTCTGTTTTGGTCCTAACACTAGTGGTTTGGTGTACCTTATGTATATCTTTGTTTACTACTACTGTGTAGTATTTCAGAACTTTTTGCATCTCTTCAACATGTCTTAGATTATGGAAACTCTAAAATGTCTCTTGGGAGATTGTTGAACTGAACAGAATCATATACTCAGAAAAAAACCCATAGTTTCCTTTCTTACTCTCCTGTATTAAAGTTCTTGTTACCCAAAATGCATTTCCACACTGGGTCCATACTTTGGAATTAGCTGCTCATGCTCCTTGCTGCTTACCCAGATTATTCATCTCAACTTTACATGCCTCACTGTAGTGATGAAAATCTGTAGTGATGAAAATAGCATTTGAGAGTAGGTAGATGGTCATGCAAAACAGTCTGGTCAGTGGCTTTGTGCTGCTTGTTGTGCTTTTCTCAATTTCCCTCAGTATCTAATTCTCTGCATGATATTTCATTTCTCAGGACTGAGTGGATTATTTCAGATGGCTTCTTACCTGAGCTGCGGACAAGACCTGTCATCCTATTGACTCCCAAACATGACTCCTTCCATAAATGCACAGTTCTTTCTCCTGCTGCTTCGCTTTCCCTCTCCGGCTCCCTCAGGGCCCTGCTGCACTGTAACTCATTTTCAGTGTAGTATCGACCCATCTTGTATTATCTGGCCTTCTACCAAATTCACTTCAATTTCCAAACCGTATTTGTAAAACTTCTGTTTCTTATTCTTCACTGATCTTTCCATCACCAGCCTGTTTACTCTTACTTGAAGATGTCATTAGTTCAATTTAGTTCCCTTTTATAGATACTGAAGTTAGGTAAGGTGGGCCTCACCAGTTAATGCCTCTGCACAGCTTAGTGGCATTTTTGCTTGCCCTGTTGTGTCATTGTGTATACCTGATTGTAACTTAATTAAATTTGAAATTAAGTATTCCTGAGACACTTTAAGCTTTTACTTAAGTGGGATATATTTTGTAGTTACCACATCCAGTCTCCATCCGTGGAGGTTTTCAAGACCCAGCTATGCAAAAAGTCCTAAGCAACGTTGACTCTACTGTGAGCACAAAATTGGGCTAGAGATCAGCCATCCAGCCTGAGTCATTTCATGGTTTTGGAGCATTCATCAGCCTTACACCACTCCTGATCTCTCAGACTCGCACTCCTGATCCTTCATGTCTCAGGGTTTGCTTCCCTGTTTAAATAACATTAGGTACTTTGGATTAGCTCTAGTTTCACAGTTCTTTAAAAATACACGTTGCTTTTCCAAACATAACTCTTATATACACTGGCAGATGTATCTTTATCAATTGATAGGTTCTTTGTAAAGAACTGATTTTGTCACCTTTGAAAATGAGGGTAAGAATTCTGTTTGTCAGCTGGGCTGGTATTTCCATGATGTCTGACAGCGGAGTACATTACTATGATTAATTTATAAATAAAACAAGGTATTCTGAAATAAGTGCAGGGCATGGCTTCCATGAAATGTGAACAAGTTGGAACTAAAATAAGCTATATCTAGTATTTCAATGCTCATCTGAGGTCCTGCTTTCTTATGTATGAATAACGTACGACTCCCTTTTACATACACTTCTGGACACTAGTGCTCAGTGTAGCTTGTATATATCTCTGTTCCTTTTTAGTTTACCTTCTCTTCTGCCTTATAGCTGCTGCATTAAAATATTTTAAGGTGTAGAATGATGATCTATAAAGCCTTTTTTGTTGGTTTCTGGTGTGTGTGGGGGCTGCATAAGCTCTCCTCGTTCCTCTGTTCAGTGAAGACAGATTTAAATATCTTCATTTTAATACCTACTACACATTTTCCAAAACAGTGTTACTAAATTTTAGTGTCGACAACAGGTAAAAAAATCGTTTCCATATGCATTGCAATACAACAATAAAAGCTCTTCTTTCACTGTGTATGTAGTTTTGCTTCAGAGCGATAAAATCACTAAAGTATTTGTGGTTTTATGTGAATGAAATGTCTCTTCTCAATTACTGTTTCAAAACAAGCTTTCTAATTCCTATTGTCCTAATCTAAAAAATGAATTGTTTGCCACTAGAAACCTGGCAATGTCACGTCACTTTTGATTTTTTTTAAAAAAAGTGATTTCAGAGTTTTATTAGTTTCTGAAACTACCTTTTTTTTATATCGCTACTGTAGTGTATAATTCATGCACATAGAATAGGATAGTAAGCAGAGTTAACCTTATGGTGTGCCCACCAAAATATATTAATAAAATTCACTGGGTCAGGATGTCTATGATGGGACCACTGGTCTGGGAAATGAAACACCTGGCTTCCAGTGCCAGGTCTGCCATTCTCTGTCTGATGTCTGAAAAAAAAAGTAATCTCATTTGTTGTTGTCTGTGGAAAGAAATATCATTACCCACTTCTGTAAAGTGTTTATATGGTACTTTACTTTTCTCTCCAAGATTTTTTAAGTATTAGTAGTTTTACATTCTCACTCTGCTTAGGAAATCCCAAGGATCCTTAACCAGTAGCATGTGGTGTTTTCAGGCTTTAATTCAGAAGAGTTGATAGTAATGAGCCTCACAAATGGTTTTTTCAATGTGCTACAGGAATATCTGAATGTTCTGCAGTTGTTGGTGTTATTTGGACACTAAGGATTTGAAATTATTTGGGTTTTGTTACTGTTTCGGGGTTGGGGGGGGATTGTTTGGTTTGCTTTAGCCTAATTCTGTAAGTAACCTAAGTCTGTTAAGCTACAATGTTATTTTGTTTTAGCTGGGTGAGAAACTTCAGTAAAAGGTGATTGAGGACTTTATTTTTAAATCTCTGCCCATGTAATAATTTTTTTAATTGTTTGAAAGAGAATAGTGTAATTCTGTTACACTAGGCATGGAAGAGTCTCGCCTTCCCATTATCTATGGGGAGTGTGGAGGAGGAAGATGCAATAGTTTCAAAGTGGATGATTCAGACTAGTGGGATAAACAGCTCCATCCCGTATGTAAGGATTAGAAACCCAGAATCAGCTCGGATAAATTTAATACATAGTGTGTAAGACCTGTTGGGATTTTGAAGGGCTGGGATGTTCCCATCTGCCTTCATTCTGCCCATGGCTGAGAACTGGGTTGAGCAGACAGAATGATTGATTCTCAGTTTCCATAATTTTTGTTGGCGGTTCAAACTTGTTCATTGATAGTCACATAGCTGAGTATGTAAAACAAACCCTGATTTTCCCTTGGCTGATTGTGCTGCATTTGTATCTCATGCAGTGTATAGTTCTGGGATATGGAATAGCGCTGGAACTGTTGAGTTGGTAACGCTGCAAAAATGTGCGTGAGTTGTGCAGAGAGATGTTTATGTTTAAGTGTAATGGTCTTGCCTACAGACATCTGGTTTATACTGTCCTTGAATTCTTTTCCAGATCTCTGTCTTGTTTTCTGATTTTGTAATGTAATGGAACATTTGCTATTAATTAGAAAAGCCCTTAAAGTCCATACTTAAGAAAAGCAGCTAACTCAAATCTCAGGAAACTCAAGTTATATTAGTTCAAAGCAGGGTTGTTTAATTTACAGCACCATTTACTGACCAAGTCCACACAGTCTGCCATCACAACATTAGGGAAAAGTGGGGGTGACTACAAGGAAGCACGTGTAAGTCCTACAACTGTACGTGTCCCTAGGTACACAGCCTGGTATCGTATGAAAAGGAAGGGAAGGCAGAATTGATGATTGCAGAGTATGGCTGGTGTGTAGCACTGAATTATACACCAGCTCTGAGCTTCAGCTGGAAGTAGTTACAAGGAGGGCTGTAAAATCAGTGATACAAACTCCCTCTCACTGACGGAGACTTTGCACCGCTGTGGCTCAAAAACTTGGCTAGTCACAAGACAACAGCATCCCTGCTCTGTTTTCTAACAGCAGCCCAAATTGGGATTTATTATCATCTGAATATAGAAAAGGAGGAAAGATTAGAAAGATAAAGGTGGCCTGGGGTATCCTACATAATTGCAGTCTTGCAGACTTTTTCTGAATCTCATGCTTTTGCTTTACAGTGGAACTGACCTCATCAAAATATCTTAACCAAGTTAATACAAATCCAGTTTTGATCCACAGCACCTGAGGAGATTGTCTAATGTTCTGCTGGTGCGGTGGGGACTGTTCCAGTCTCGTTATGCCTTTATAAATGGAACTTGAATGGAGGTTTTTGAGTGTGCACGAACTGTGCGTGATCAGAGCTCAGAGAAGCAGATTATAAATTTCTCTGGTTCTCCGTTGAGACTGGGCAAATGGGAAATCTTGGTAACAGGATTAAAGAGCACTACAAATTACATTTACAGAAATACTCTACTGGAGTTATTTGAGAAGATGAATGTGAGAATCTCATATAGCTGGTGCACACAATCTCAGGAAACATTTCTTCCCTTCTTGCCTCTCATGTCCTTTCCTTCAAGAAATACCTACACTTAAATTTGACTGGATGTGAATATATAGTATGTTAGGAACATGAAGAATTACACTTAAATTTACATATCCCAGGCAGCTAAACCACACTATACATGCAATTATATGTTTGTAATTACAATTTCATTGAGTGGACGGGAACAGTAGGACTGAGTCTTGTTTTATCTCTACTGTGGTAGTTTCATGGAATATGGTTTTTATAAACTTTCTGTCCTCAGACCAGGACTCAGCTCTTTCAAAACATGTACTGGGAGAGGCTGACACCTTTTTACTTTAAAATATACAGTGTATAATAGTGTGTTGTTACTCAGATTGGCACAGGCTTTCAGATAGACTTTCTGGTTCCGGAATCTTAGAACAAGACAAGAAAATAAGTTACTTTCCCTAATTTTCTGGGTCAAGTCCAATTTTATTTTTTCCTCTTTGTTTTAGTGGACATTTGGATTCCTGCTGATTAGATTGCTTTATAGCAATCTTAGCACAGTCACATTGTCAGGAAGATATCCCATTGTGTGACTCAAGAAAGCGCAAATTCATGGTGGCATCTGTAGTTCTTTTACTCTTCTAGTTGTTGAGACTGCAAGAGTATTTTGCAGAGTGCTTTGAGATATGCTCAGTGGGTGACATTGAACTGTCTGGAGCAATAACTTCAGTTCACAAGGTAGGGAGGGATTCTTCTTTCCAGAGGAAACTGTTTGCTTGCTTTTAGTTTGTTCCCCAGCCCTAACCCTCTTGGAAATTTTGACATCTGCGTGGCTAGAAAAGCCCCAAACTCAGTCCTAGGTTCGCTTAGGGAATAACCGTTTGAATAAAAAGTTAAGCACGTGTTACAGAATCAGCTGTGCAGTGCCAGGGGTTTGTTCTGTGAGTCCCAGGTTCTGCAGTTAGATTTCCTCTAGCATGGAAGTAGTAGGGCCTCTGGTGAGATTAGAGGAAGACTAAACAAAACAGTGATGGGAAAGGTCTGTTGCTAGGACAGCACACCTTTTACCAAGCACAGAACAGTCTTCTGTGGCTGTTCCCACGAGTTTGAGGAGAGCAGGAAGAGGAATGCATTTGGCTGACCAGGGTCAGGTTTGCAGGCACTGAGGCGTTGCTGTTTCTACCCAAGTAGCCACTCCCAGCTTTGCTGCCTGTACTTCACTGAGCTCGGTGCAACTTGTTTCAAGCTTGGCTATTTTTGTAATAATAGTTTTGTAAACTGCAGTCTGGGTCCATCTAATGACAAGTATAACCTCTGAAACTTGGGTAAGATGCCTGGGGCGAGTAGCTGTCTGTGAAAGAAGCCATCAGTACCTTCCGGTGTAGGTTCTTCGAACAGACGAAATACTTTGTTACTTGAAAATGGGCTGAGACGTCTGGGAACTGTGGTTAGGAGGAAGAGGAACGTGCACCTTCTTATTGCAATGTGAAAATATCCTTGTGAAAACAAACAATGTTAATTTTCTACAACTACCACTTCTTTTAAAAAGCTGTTTTATCTCAACGGGGATTTAAAAGTTTTTTTTCCGATATATTCCCAAATACTGTGGCATATAGAGCAGTTAGGTGCGTTTCAGCAAAGAAATACCATAAAGAATTCTTCTATTTTGAGCAGGTTAAAAAAATCCACAACAAATCAAACACCAAACCATAAAGAAATAACAGGTTACTTTGTAAAGTGGCTGCTGTTTTGGAGCAATAACATGTTTTAAAACTTGACCCTTGCTGTTGTAAATCTGATCCATGTCACAAAGTCTCTTTTAAAATATCTGTTTATCGACCTTAATTTCTAGGAAGAACCTTTGAGCTGTTATGTTCTGGGGCTTAGGTACCTGTGGCAGCTGAGTATGCTGCTGCATACTCAGCATTGCAGCTGAAAGAGGCAGGAATGGTGACTGCAAACAGAGACGGTGCTAGTTGCTCCCTGCACTTCGTTAAATAGCTCCATCGATGCATAATAGCAGGAGGGAGAGGGTTAATGAAGGGCCAGTTCCATCCTCAGAGGGACCACAGGGCTGAGTGGAAACAGCCGCTGCACTGCAGGCTCTAGGCTGCACAGGGAGTTGCTGGCAGCTTCGGTGAAGGGAGGAAACAGGAGAAGAGTGGTATATGGGGAAGGGGATAAACGATCCGGAAAAAAAAGAACATATGAAAGTATCTTCTGTCAGGACCCCGGAGAGGGGAGAAATCACAACAGTCCAGGAGTGAAGGAAGGGAGAGTTCAGGCTAGAATTGCAGACCGGAGGAGCGGGTGCAGCCACCTGTGTGCCCTTGACCTCCCTCTGTGAACATCAAGGCTTACAACATGGCACAGTGTAGGTGTAGCTTGGATATTGAAACAGCATAGCTGTGTAAAAGCACGCTTAGCTGAGCTATTGGGCTCTGTTGGAAGGTGTGGGGATGTTGCTCAGGATGGATACTGGATGTATGTGGTAGTGGTTCACCTGAACTGCACGCTTCTGATGATATTTGTCAAAATATGAATATGAAAGTAGGAGTTTGGTTCACTGAAGTCAGCCACTCAAGAGTCAAGTTACCCACAGCTCTGTAGAATATGAATAATTTGGGTAATTGCCATCTCTGGTACATGCCATGATGTCATCACTTGAAAGTTGCCTTCTTTCATACACCCCTGTTGTGTGCGCAGACACGTCTTATGTTCCTGCTTGCGTACCAGCAGCTGTTACCAGCATTCGTACGAGTAGCCAGAAATGCTTTAGCTAAAGACAAAGCCTGCCTACTTCATGGGGGGGAAACAGCTAGTGCCGTTCCCACTGCTTTCTCCTAAAGACTTGCGTTTTTCCCTGCAATTGATACAGTTATCTGAGGTGGGGGTGGCTGGGAGGACAGCCAGTTTTGAAATTCTCAGCGCAGAGAACCATGGAATATAGCCAGGAGAAATACTTGAGAACACAAGGTTTGTTTATGTTCAGGCTAGATTGTTAATATAGCAGAGGCCAGCGATGTAATATATGCATAGATTGAGGTTGCCGGCAGCAAAAAATCAGCATAGCCAGCTGTGCAGCTGGGCACTGTCCCACAGGGCTGTGATGTGTCAAGCACCAGAACTGTAAAACCAAAGCAGTCCCAAGAAAGGCACCAGGGAGGATCAAAAGTGGAAGAGCTTCTCCTGTTACATAGATTAGGGTATGTCAGCCTCAGATGATAAGGGAGAAAAAGGGGTATGTGTTTTGAGAGAGCATTATAAATTCACGAGTGATACGAAGAAGATCCAAAGGGACAAAAGTTATCCCTGAGGTACAGAACATGCAAAGCAATACCAGGAAAGCTTTACAAATGTGTACCCAGTTCTTTTGTTTTCTTCAACTTCTCTGGTTTGCCAATCTCAGAGGCAGGATGCTGGACTGTCAGCCTGTGGTCTGGTCTGATATAGCACTTCTTTAGTATGTTCTTTGAACCAGGAAGCTGCTGTAACATGGGAAAAATGTGATTTTATTATTTTTTTCACTGATGTTTCTTCAGTTATATTAGAGTGATTACTGTTTCATTCTTAAGATTACATTAATAATATTTCTTGATAAGTCAAGATTTTAGAGACCACAGAAACAATTGTTGAGAATGTAAATGAAATTAAATGAAAAAAAAATTTACCAGTGTAACTCTTCACCTGAACTGTGAAGTATTCTGTTACACAGATGGTGAAGCCATGAAAAATGAAAAAAGTCACTTCCACTTTCATTCTACCAAATCATGTGAGTAATATGCCACATGATGTATAAAGATTCAAACAAGAATACTCTATGAATGAGGGACAGTTTTTATGAAGAATTAACACAGAATAGCTTTATAAGTTGGGAATCAGCAACTTTTTTGGCCTATGTGATGTTCAGGGCTGAAAAATAAGCCATGTGTTAAATGGAATAATGCAGTGTTGATCCTTTTCTGTCAGGACAATTAACATGACTAAAACATTTGCCCCACTTTAAACAGATAAGGAGGTACTGTATTGTGTTCCGCTTAAGATTAATGTTTCTATTTCGGCAGCAGAGAGTACAAGATTTATTTGTTGAGCCTAATGTAGATTTACAGCTGTGCCAGTTACCGCTCAAAAGCTCTTTATATATCATGCTCACAGCAAGTCTTTTTGTGTGGGTGAATGTTAATGAAAGTGGTCATAAGAAGGATGCAGACATTTTAAAGTGTTAAGTGGAATGTGTGACGTGGTGCCTTCAAATTATAAATTTTGTCTTGTCATGACCCCATGATTTCCTTTTTTCATATGTGCTTATGTGGGCCTGCATTTGTGTGATATAAACATAAAAAATGTATTTTATCAAAATGCTTAGAAGCAACTTTCTGTGCTGTCCTGACTTCCTTCGAGAATTAGTAATGTTTTTTTCTATTATTATTTGATGATTTAAAGCAAAGAAAATTTCACTCAAGGAGAGTCTCAGGGGATGTGCACTTTCCATGGAACAAGCTCTGAACTCAAAATATCTATGCAACTCCTGTTTATTTAATAGGATTGAGTGGGTGAAATACAATGTTGAATTTAGCATTCAGAGTCCAAGATAAGGAGTGAATCTACCTTGGGCTTAGTAGAGACAGACACATAATGTTGGAAATACTGTGTAAATTAATCTCAAAATGTTAGCGCAATTGCTATTTTTCCGTTTGACTGAAGCTTTCAAGTTTGATAATTATAAGCATCTGTAATTTCAGTAAGTGCAATTAAATTTTGAGCATGTGTATATACAAGTGAGGATTAATTGTCTGGTAGACACATTTGAATCTTCACTTCTACTCTTTTGCAGAAAAATTGCAGGGAAAAATTAATATAAAGTGAGTAGTCTTAACCAAAATACAAAGTAGTGTGGTTAGAAAATGGCTTTTCATTTGCAGAAATTTAAGAAAATTGTTGTACACTTCTTGATGAAGAGGAGAATATTTTTTATACAAGTTGGAAAAGAAAATAGAGACATCCTCACTTGAGGAAAAACTGAAGTTCATCTGTCAAGCCCCTGTATCTGAACTTACGGTGAAAAAAGAAAGAAAATGAGGGCATAGTGGCCGGACAGCTTAAGAGAAAACCCTTTAATCTTGTTACCAGGGTTTTCCAGACACCTTTTTCTTCCCATGAGTTTTGCAGACAGAGTTTTGAACTGGGCTGAAATTCTAGCCATTGCATTCATGAACACTCGGAGTAGCTTCAGGTTCATAATTACTGTCTGTGCCTCTGAATTACTTTTTATGCTATCTTAACAAATTGCTGTCACCGGTTGACTCAAATGCTCTAGTCTGGTTTTGTCATGCTACAGATACTTGATTCTCTGCAGATTTTACAGCTACTTGCTTTTATACTGGGAGAAGCCTGCTAAATTAGTTGCTGAAAAAGTATGAAGCCACTTGAACAAGATGCTATGCCTGATGCTACAGATAGAGATACTATGTTGGGTTGTTAGTCCTGTGCATGACAAAAAAAAGTATTTCTCCTGAATGGAGTAATATATCCAGGTGTTACTGAAATACTAAAAAACTTATCTATGCAAATACTTATTCAGTAAGCATGTTGGGGTCTGCCAACTGTGCAGATTTGTCTGTGGTAGTGCAATTGATAATAAACATTTATCAATGTTTATTTTTGCTTTCTTAGTTTGTGCACTGGAGGTTCTATTGCTTAAAGTGTAAGCCATATGACTGGAAAAGAACGATATGTTAATGCAATTGAGTTTTTTTGAACAGCTCTAGTTCATGAATGTCATATCTTTGTGCTGTCTGCTTCATTCCAAAGGTAATTGCTATCAGAAAGGAGTTTGAGGCATCATGCAGAAATCTTGCATAAGGTTTTCTGGTGGCTAGCACTAGATATGAACATTCAAATAACTTGCATGAGTTGGAGGATGAAAAGTGGTGGAGGGCATTTTCAGTTTCTTGGTTCTCTGACACTGCTTTTATCTTGCAGGGGAAAAAAAACACCTCTAGTTTTAGTGGTTTTTAGTAATGCAAATTGTATTTTCATGTTTTTCCAGATAGAAGAAGAGGTTTTAAGTGGAATTTTTCAGTAAAAGATTTATATCAAAAGAATTATGCCATAGTGAGCAAGAACTTCCTTGAATAGGGCTATGGACTGTTTTTAGCAAGGGGGAGCAGTTTGTTAGAGTAGAGCGTAGCAATTGTGCTTGAGACTTTTCTTTATTCAGCATACTTTCATTAACAATCTTTATATAAACATAAAAAAACTTACTGATGTACTGAAATCCAGAGAAGCAGATGCTTTTTTAGTTTTTTCTGTTGTAAACAAACTCCTCTAGCAGTTTTGTAGTAACTGTTGACATACTCACTTCTTTGTAACATACTCACTGTTAAAGATGATTCATCACAGAGCCTTATCAGGGCTGTGTTTTGCAGCGGTAATTGTTTTGTATCCAATTTGTTAAAATTATAATTTGAGTAATAACATTCAGTGCAGTGGAAAACCTCAGCAGGAAATAATGCTGAATGCTCCTGCAGTTTGCCATCCATTTGCAAAGCTTTCAGTAAAATTAGTTAGCTTTTCCCTGGTGTATTGACCAGGTAGTAAGAAAGAGAAGGCAGTGAAAAATGCAGGCCTTGTGATTGAAAATGCCAGAATGAGCTGGGTGTTTCTTATGAGAGAAATACTCAAAGACAACTTGCGCAAATATTTATGACGTGGAGCTAGACGGAAATTGTGGAAACTTCCTGCAGCAACTGAAGTTATAGTAGCATAAGTAATTTTCCTGTCTAAGATTTATATTAAGTCTGAAGAAATCAACTGTCCTTGAAGAAGTTGTGCATCCAGTTTTGGGTGGCTTGTGAAGATTACTGGGCAAAAGAACTGACTTCTGCCTAAAATGGCAAGTTCTGGTTTAGGAGACAGTTGCTTGTGCTAAGAATTAACATGCAGTAGTGAGAGAGTGACCTGGGAATATAGCATGGATTAGTCTGAGATTTACAGCCTGGAGTGTAAAGGTGGTTGATACTTAAACCCTGTAACCCTTATAGTGTGTTTTCTTTCTAAAAGCATTTAAAAACCACTACTTCATTGTAAGCTAGAAGGTCACTGGAGACTTTCACTCCTTTTTCACTTTTTCACCCTGGAGAAGCTTTGACTGGTGGGTGCAGTTAGGAATGCTGGAGCTCCTGGAAGGAGTGGCCGTCAGAAAAGGGAAGAGGGAGTGGCTGCTGGCCGGAGTTTAAGGGAGCGGGGAAGGGGATATGAAGGTCTCAGAGGTGCAGGTAACCTTGGGAAGGTGAAATAATTAAGAACTGTACTGAATGTGTTTTGTTAAGCAAGTACATGCACATCCAGGGAATTTTGCTGTCACATCTGGGAGCTCCAAAGTTGATTAGCTGCTTCTAAAGATCATTTTAGAGCTGTACTTTCAGAAGTTACAGAATCGTTCTAACTAAGGAAAGCTGGAGAGATGTTTTCTTTCTATGAGTTTCAAACAATTGGACAAGTACATTCTAGAGGTTTTGGTGGGGTTTTTTGTTTGTTTTCTGGGTTGAGTTGGTTTTGGTTTTTTTTTTTTTTTAATGGCTTATGGTAGAAACAAAGTGCTGATTGGACCTGGCAATACAGATCTTATTTCTAAATTTGTGATGACAGCAGATCATGTGGGTCATGCTGGAGGTAGAGATGGTTGAATCATTGTATCATACCAGTATCAACACTACAGCTTTATTACTATTCCACAGTCCTACCTTTGGAAATCAGAAGTTATTTTCTGTTTGAGAAGTTTTTGGAAAGAACTCAAGAACCATGTGATGCTTTAGTAAATTATGATTAAATTAGCATAACAAGTAGTGTCTAATTTTTGAGTGGTTCTTGAATGGCGATCTGTGTTTTGAAAGATCTGGATTATTGTCAGTCAGAAAAAACTGAGGCTGAAGGAGCAAGTTAAGGTGACAAAAAACTGGCAGAGCTCTTGGAAAACAAGCCAATGTGGATGAGCTTACACCCTGTCTGGAATGTTGCAGCCAGCACTAGACTGTGGGTCACCATAATGCTAAATGCAAAGGATTGAGTGAGGTGCATTCTTGGGATTAGTTTTTGACTCCTTTCGTTCCTGAGGGGAAAATGGTGTGCCCATCACCTCAGGAAACTGGGAAAGAACAGAGGAAAGAAGTTTGGCATCCTGAGATTTCAAGAGAAGAGGACCTGCACTGAACCTTGCTGTTTTTCTCCTCAGTTAATTTTCTCTGGTGGTGCTGGGCAGAAGAGGAGATGGGAAAAAATAAGTCTGTTCCTCTTTTCAGTGGTGCAGTGATAAAGAGATAATTTGCCTTACTTGAATTATGGTGAGAGTAAGTGTAAGGAAAATAAGAATGCTAAATGAGTTCACTGAAATGGGATAAAACCCTTCCAAGAATGGACCTAGGACCTAGCTAGGACCCTTCCTAGCTCATAATTTTGTAGTAATTTCTTTTTTTATTTTTAATTAAAGGCTGTGATTGCAGACAATATGTTGAGAAATGAAGACAGTTCTAAGCATGGTCCCCCTACAACCTCATTTTCATACCCTGTGTTACTGTTGCTTTGCTCCCTCATTGAGAGTAGAAATAGCTGCAGGTTCCTCCTCTGAAAGGTAAAAACAAGGCTGACCATTCCTGCACAGTGTAAAAGGCAGTTCAGAGGCTGTCGGTGTGGACATGTGGGCTGTCCTGCGGTGCCACAGGTAAGGTTCTTAAGAATCCTAAACAAGTGAACTTTCCAGTGTGTAGTTGTTTGCGGCACTCCCCAGATTCAGGTGTTTATCTCCTTTTGTTATTTTTAGGTCTTAGTATTTGGCTTTTCTTCTCATGTCAGGTAAAATTTTCTTTTCCATGATACTGTAAACATCTATTTTAATAGAAGTACAGCCATTAGTCTAGGCCCCGGGCATACTCAGAAGTGCAATTAGCACCATGGTCCATTCATCAAGTGTGAATTGCCAGATTAATTTTTCAAAGGAAAATATGTCATGATTGCATTCTTGTTTTTTCTGTTAATACATTCTAAAACTGATCCTGCTCACCAGAATAGCGTTAGTTTACCTCTTCTGTGTATTTTGTAAACAATCTTTACTGTATTTTCTCTATGAAACATTTTTTTGCTTTAATTAAGTTGGAATAGTTTTTTGTTTTGTTTTAAGAAATAGTTTGAAGTATTCACAAGTGCCTGCAAATGTTAATTTTCAGTTTAAAAAAAAACCCAAGTAATTTCAGTTGAAATTGTTTATAAACAATACAAACAGATTGAAAACATCTTCTGCAGATTTTTCACATTACAACTGTGTCTTACAAAACTTTGGTCTTTGTTTTTCTAGAATTTGAATGGCTCCATCCTGGCTAGTGTTGGCACATTATTTGTTTAGTATTGCACAAGCACATGAAGTAACTGTCTAATGTTTAATATGACAATAATTGCTGCATTACCTTGCACAGTCACAAAATATCCATTTTGTATGTCACTTCAAAAATTTGTTGGCTTTTTATTAGCATGTAACAGTTGTTTCAGACATACAATTTTAGGGCATATTTGTAGGCATATCCAGCAATTCAGTGGTACTGATACGCAGGAGAGACTCTACTACTGGAATAAGTAGTAAAGTAGGTATGTTTATTCCAGCTGGGACACATGGGGGATAATTCCTCCAAAGTCATGCGTGCCAAGAGCTGCATTCATCATGGTATAAATCGGGCTACAAACTCCATATTCGTTAGGTTTCCCAGTACACCTATACATATTCATTTCCTAGCTCCACCTAACCTCGCCTCGTATTATAATGAACCCAAAATTCATTTGCATCTGCATTGCGCTTGCGCAGTGTCGTCTGGTGGTCGTGGGCAGGGGTCTCCGGGATGAAGTAAGAGTCTTCCTCAGATGAAGTAAAAGAGTCTTCCTCCTTCTGAACTTTTCACCTTACTTCCCTGCGCATGCTCTTTATGTNAGTACCACTTTTTTAGTCATTTTGACTTTGCTTTGGGTAGTTGCTCACATGGCTGTTGGCTGTGGTATTTCAGGGCTGTGCTCTAGAGATCATGCAGCTGAAAATGTCTGGGGAATGTCGATCTGTCATGTCACTGCTTCTGTGGTATGGTTGTTCTTTTATGTTTTTCCCTCCCATTTTGTCACAAATCAAATCAGTTTGATTACATTTATTTCATCACTTGGACCATAGAAAAATGCACCTTTTATGGGCCGTGGCTAGGAGAAGGTGGCATGAAAATTGTGTAGCACAGAGAAGAAAAATGGTTAAGAGTAGCTACACATTTATATAGCAATCACTTTAAGTAAGTGTTGTTTGCAAGTAGTGCTGATGTGTGCTCCTGATCAAATGTAAACTTGACAACACCTTGGAGTTTTATCTATAACAAATGTCTGTAACATGAGTTTCATATCTTTTAACTTCCCTCTTAGAAAGATTTTTAAGTTTTGCCTTGGCTTTTCTTTGTTTCATTTTGTTTGGGTTTTTTTCCTGGTTGTGTGAAGTAGTGCTGTAATTTCTTTCACACTTATCGTTCCATGTTATTTTTTCCTCTGTACCTCGCTCACATGTCTTCAGTATATCTGCCATGCCTTAGCCTGAAATGTTCTCATTCACCTCAGCAGATGAGTGCCAGCCTTGTCTGTGCTTTCCCTGGACCAAGCCCTGATACTGTTCTGTCCTGCCATTTATCAAAGTTAGCAATCCACAGCACAACCACAGCCCTGAGATTGCTGAAGTTTTTATTGTTCTGTGTCTTCAGATGTGTTTTTCACTATGAACTTACTTTACCAGCTTTTTCATTCCTTGACTACAGTCCCTCTTTCCCTTGAAGAAGAAAGGTGTCAGAAAATACAGAACCACAGTATCACCAGGTTGGAAAAGACCTCTCAAGATCATCGAGTCCAACCCATGCCCTAACACCTCAACTAAACCATGGCACCGAGTGCCACATCCAGTCTTTTTTTAAACACATCCTGGGATGGTGATTCCATCACCTCCCTGGGCAGACAGTTCCAGTATTTAACCACTCTTTCCATAAAAAACTTTCTGCTAATATCTAACCTATATTTCCC
>VZTF01002165.1:0-19706 GCA_013397755.1 Cnemophilus loriae
AATGGAGGCGGGGCGGCGGGGGGGAAGGAAGGAAGCAAGGTGGGAGCTGGTCAAGAAGGAGCAGCGTGGCAGGGAAATGGTGCCCGCCCACGGCAGCCCTGCGTTTTCCGTGACGTGCCCTTCTCGAAGCAGTGTGTGCTCCCCACTTTGATTTCCATCGGCCCCTTTAGTTCCCCACACAAAGCCCCGCTGAGGTCAGGCGGGAGCTGGCGGCTGCGGTCCAGGCTGAGGCGCTGGCATGGCGCCCCTGAGGCGGCGGCAGGCTGCCATGGTCTCCTGCTCCCTTAGATAACCTTCTGCCTTCCCTCCCTGCCTGCCCGACGCATGCAGCGCGTAGATAACGGGCTCTCCGGGGCTGTGTGTTTGTGTGTGTGCAGGAGGGCGTCTGCCCCCCTTCTGCCGGCCTCACAGCGGCCATGGCGCCGCACCGACGCGGAGAGGCTTCTGAGGAGCCCGGCTCCAGAGCCGCGCCGCCGGCAGCCGAGAGCATAAGTCTAACTAGTGCCTTCAACCCATGCAAGGGCTGGAAATGGAGTTGGTTATTCCACAGCTGAGGAATGAGAATGTCCTCTCCTGCCATGCAGTTTCATGCTGATGCAGTTGTTTCTCTGTTCCCTGTGCAAACATCACTCGACTGGTGTGAGCATTAATGGATCACCTATAGAGCCTCGCGGCTATAAAGGGCAGTGTCACCTTGGATAGCTTTCAAAGTGCGGTTTCGCGTTTTATCTGATCCAAATCAACTTGCTTCTAGGAGAAAAGTCAGACCTCTTCCCCCACCCTGTTCCTGCTAAACAGTTCCGCCAGCTGGCCTGGCCGCCACGGAGACAGCTCACAGCAGGAAACTCACAGGGGTCAACAGTTTTCCACTGGCTTCAATTCCTTCATCATTTCAGTCAGGTCACACGAGCACTGGACAGCTCCGGTGGGCTGGCAGTTTCAATACCTGTGTCATTCCTCACTGTGTCAGAGTTACCCAGCTTCAAAAGGTTGATTTTCCACATTACCAGCCTCACAGCACCATCAGCTCTGAGAGCTACAGTGGGACCTTGCTTGTTCGAACGTCATCATCCTGCAGCTCAACTTGCTCTCAGCTACTTCTGCAAAAGGCTCCACTGTTTTCCAGTTCAGTACAATTTGTGTAAAGCCATAACCTTCATCGGGTTTGCTCAGGTCTAACTGCCTGGAATGTCTTAAACAATTTGACTGATGATTTGTAAGGATGAGGGTGTGACCCGATTTCTACTTTTAGCAGTCTGGTCTTGGCATTGTCGCTACAAAGCAGAGTATGTCACTCCACGTCTGTAATGTGAACGCTGTCTGCTGAATTAAAAAGGGCAATTTTCCCTACATGTTGGTTTGTTGCTATTTTATTTTGGTTGGTTTGGTTTGGTTGGTTCTTTCTCTCTTTCTCTCTTTCTCTCTTTCTNTTGGTTGGTTTGGTTTGGTTGGTTCTTTCTCTCTTTCTCTCTTTCTCTCTTTCTTTCTCTCTTTCTCTCTTTCTCTCCTCCTCTCCTTCTCTCCTTCTCTCTTTCTTTCTCTCCTTCTCTCCTTCTTTCTCTCCTTCTCTCCTTCTCTCCTTCTCTCTTTCTTTCTCTCTTTCTTTCCACAGAATTTGAAATGACTCATTAAAATAAAGGAGGCAGGGGAAAATGTCCTCCAATGCCAAAAAGCACCACCGTAGCAACTGAGCAGTCTAAGATAACCGTTCTGATAAATACACTACAAAGGAGGCAGATCTTGCTTCAAAGGAAAATTGAGTGGATGCGGCAGCTTTTAAAGAAGCCAAGTGTGTGATTCGCTGTGTGGATGGGTGGACAGCACTTCCATGTCCTTGCTGGCTAAGGGAGAGCTCTCACATCCACTGCCATGCCTGCTTTCCCCTCCTTTAAGTGAAAAGGGCGATTGTATGACCATAATAGCAGCTAAACAAACAGAAATGCACCCAATATATATACACTCAATCCTTCATCATGAAAAGATAATTATAGATTCCTCTGAAAGGACTCTGGGAATGTGTGCGCAAGAATCACGTAAGCAAAAATGAAGTATGCAATGAGGAACTTAACCCAGATCTGCCTGTTTCCTAGCTACCTGCTTTCCCTTTTGTCTGTGAGCTGAGGTGGAAATTTGTCTGTATTATGAGTTCCAGACAGATTTTCTGTAATAATCTCTAATCCAGAAAGTGAAATGAAGTAACCAGAAGCCAGCCCTTTAGAGAAAAGCATATTTTTCCCTGTCTGCTGCAGGACTGCAGAATAACCGTTGTTAACTCATTTTGTGACCTACAACCCAAACTCCTTCATAAATTATCCTTCTTTTTTTGCAGATATTATATCAGACATGTTTCCACTGTGGCTAGAGTTTTTGACCAAGGTAGAAGATACTTCTTTAAGCACAAATAACAGTTTTTGGGAATTTTTGTACCAAAAAAATTGCAAGTATTTTCTAAGCAGAGGACTACTAGCTGCTCTCTAGTAACTCAAAAGTGTCTAAAAAAATTACATAATATATTTGTGGCTCAGAGACTGAGCAGATCTGAAGAAAATTTAATTTACAGCACAAAAAGGTGCCTTCTGAGGGAACACCAATTTGTGTGCATGGTGAGTGAAGTCCTGCTGTCATGTTAACAGCTTTATCACCGTGGATGTTATTTTCCTGCCCTGGGTACCTCGGCAAAGGGAGCTCCTGGGATAAGTAAGATCCATCCTGACACAGAAGCGAGGGGCCGGCTGCAGGAGAAAGGAGCTGCTTTTCCAGAGCTCGCTGCAGGATAGAGGCCAAAGGCCTGGCTGGGAAGCAATGAAGTGCCCTGATAAATCAAGCACTGCAGAGAGCCACCTCCGGCCAAACAGCATCACCAGGAGGCGGAAAACTAATACTCCTCCATTCACCCTCCTCCTTCCTTGAAATGGAAGGTCAATATATGGGCTTTAAGAATATCTTTGTTGGGTTTTTTTTCTTTTTAAAGTAAACATTGCAAAGGAAAAGAGGTTTTCTTCTTCCACCAGCAAGAATACAGGAGACAAACATACTGACTGCTGTTAGTAAGCACAGCAAAGACTGTGAGGACGTAAATGTTTCCATAGTAACATCCCCTCACACAGTCTAGACTGGCTGCACAGGATGCTCTCGGGGACTGTCAGCGGCAGGGAAGCTCATGGGCCTCTGTAGCAGGGGAGCAAGGGGCGTGGGAGGAGTGGGTATTGCTGGGGCCAGGAGGGGAACCAGCAAAAGTAACAGAGATGTTTGCTCTTCTCCAGAGTGCTGGGAAAAGGGGAAAGGTCAGGGGGAAGGTCGGGCTGACACTGCACTGGGAGAGCGCATGATGGCCATGGTGGCACTGGGCAGGCAGCTTTGGGCCCCCAGTGAGCCTCAGTGCCCCAGAGAAGGAGCAGATGGGCTTTCTGCTGGCCCTGGGCACTGCTGGGCTGGCTGGGGAGGAGGGGGCATTGCCTGCTTTGCAGGAGGGTGAGTGTGAGGGCAAGCCCCAAGGGGATTCTTGTGAAGGATAACTTGAGTCCTTTGAACCTTCCATCAGGAGGGACAAGAAGCCTTACCCCGCACTTCAATGAACAAACCATTTCCAGAGACCAGCAGGAATTTTTCCTGGAGACAGAGTGCTGAGGAAAACACGAGGGAGGAATGAGGCAAAGCAGAGAGACATTTTGAGCAATTTCGAGGGAGAATTACCTACAACCTCTATGGCACAGACTAATTCACAGTGCTTGCTTGTTTCTTTTCTCAGGTGGTACAAACAGATATCTGAAAGATCTTTTCTGCCAGATTCTCATTGTAAGCTCTTTAGGGATTGCTTTATAGATGTTCCATTTTAAAACTAGATCAAAAAACAACTATATATGATTAAAGATCAGGCTGGGAGGTATTAGCATCCATCTTTTATTACATACAAACAGAAAATAAGTTATCCATATGCTCTGCCTCATTTGTTTTGGACTAGTACACCAAATGGAATCTCTAATAAATCATTCATTACTTACTCACCCCCTCACTGTCTTCTGTTTCCATCCTGCTATGTAAATATCCCTGACATTAGAAATGAGACTAATAAAAAAGAGGATTAAATCTGCAATTTACATTTGCAACTTACAGTTCAATTATTTCAGACAGTTATGGAAACAACCCTGGTTGTCCACCTACATTTTCCTTACTGAACAAACGTGGGCATGCCAAGCACATGCTGATAACTCACAAAATACATGTCTCCAGAGGCTTAGTTACTCAGAATCAGCCAGGCTGTGGCCAGCTGCCACAAGTAAAAACATTGTGCAAATCTGGTAAGAGGGAGGTGAGTTGTAACTTGCCTCAGCATGAGTTTCCTAAGCAAAGCTACAACTGGCTGAAAATGATGTTTAGCAAAAAGTATGCATGAAGGAGGGAGAGGAGGGGATGCTGACTTTTGTTCAGATCGTTGGGGGATATTTTTAGTTGTCTCATTGTCCAGCCTTGTTTTATTATGATGAAAGGACTTGGGGGTCAAGAATAATCCTTCATGTGCATTAGCACATGTGGGCTCAGTTTTGCACACAAACAGAAGCCTTCCAGTTAACCAAGCAATAAAAGAACAGAAACATATTTTATGTCAACTATTGTTCTTCATGGGCCTATAGTTGATGTGACCCCCCTGCAGACCGTGTGCTCGGTGTGTGTCAAAATGTACGTACCTGTACATTACCAGCATCTGCTGGAGTCACACGTGCCAGGCATCTTGTGCCCTTCTGTGCAAAAGGATGAAAAGGAGAGTGACAATGCACATTGCTTCTTTTTAGCAGTGTGAAGTTAGCAAGGCCTGGCAAGTAGGTACGGATTATGAGACTGCAGCACCTCGGCCCAGACGCCAGTGGGTGAGTTAACAGCCCATCATCACGTCAGTGGATCTCCCTGTCAGTGTCTCAGTGCCCCTTAGACTGGTCAGCGTGAGGACCCCTTGCTGTGCCAGCCCAGCAGCAATTACACTGCACTCCTGAACCTGGCACCTAAACCGGCAGCTTTGGCTGAAGCAGGTGCAAAGGTTATTTGAGCTGGAATTATTTCAGCCTCTCTGTTCAGTGAGGGGGAGTGCACAGTGAAAGGATAATACCGGGTTGTGCTCTGTGTGCTCCTTTGAGGAATTTGTTTTTCACTTCATATCACTTCAGAGTGTTTTGATGAGGCCAGGAAGAGAGACTGTGCATAGGTGTGCCCTATGAATGAAATAAGGTTCTAGGGATCTTTTGGGCATGTGTGAGATCTCTTTGAGTCTGATGCTGGCAGGCAGCTTCAGCAAGAACACTGACAAACTAAGTCGTTCAGATGAAGCTCTGAAACTCATTTGAGGATAAGTCACTGTTGAGGCTGTAGCTTCCCAGGCCCCTGGGGAGGAACGCTGCAGCCATTATTCAGTAATAATTTTCCACTCTCCATAGGCAGCAGCTGCTCAGTGATTTACCAGCAGACTTTGTACTGTTTTAATATATACTTGTTTACAAAGGAGGAGAGAAAAATTCCTGGCGGATGTTGACGCAATTGTGATACCATTGAGTTTACAGCTTTTTCCTGAAGGAATGTAATTTTCCCTCCTATGGTCTCTGTATTTGGGGATTTAGCAAAAAAGAGATTATTTCAGAAGACTTTGAGCCTGTTCTGCTCCCTGCACTTGTGCATGGACTGATGGGTGGCCTCACTAGAGCCTCCTCCAATGTGTTACAGGTGGACTGGCCATGGGCAGGCTGGATAAGAGTCCCCAGCAAAGACTTTGCAGGCAAAGTATCATATTGAGTAGGTGCTGTGGCTTCTCAACCCACTCGCCCTCTTACTGCCATTGCTGTGGTACCTGGTGAGGGAGGTTTGCAGTTCTCTTAATGTGGAGAGGTTTCAATGCTTGACTGTTGAGAGAAGTGATTTGAGACTAAACCCAGGTCTGTCAGGAACCAGCCACAGCAGCCCAGCTCTGCTGGGGAGGTACAGCTGGCCTGCTCTTCTGGCACTCAGAGGGTGAGACTTTGTTGAGGCCATGTCCTGGCTTCAAGAGGAGACATCTCCTCTGGGTTTGAGGCAATGCTGCTGCTATTCAGGAAGGTAACATTTGAGCCATTCACCTCAGTCATGCAGTCTCAGAGATGCTGAGCACTTATCAGAAATACAGGTCCCCCCTAGGCATAGCAGGTTCACAAAAAGGTAAGTCTGTCCCAGGGCACAAAGCTTGGGAGTCACCAGTCTGCTGGTGACACCAAACATCCTCCTTTGCAGTGTAAAGTGATGGACTGAAGATGCATTATTCTTTATTTGTTATCTTGTTTTACATAGAAAAAGAAAAAAAACCTACAAAATTAAAAAAAAAAAAAAAAGAAAAAAGAAAAAAAAAAAGAGAGAGAGAAAGGTTCCTAACCCAAAACATAAGCTCATTGCTCCTTGTTCAAGAAAAGGCACTGGACTAGATGCTTTCTACTGTCTCTCATGACCACAGGCAGTGATTTGGAAAAGAGAAGGTTTGTGCCTTGGTCACGTCCTTGCCTCAGCAAAAACCTCCCTCCCTGCGAGTGCCAGGGAGCTGGGCCCCTGCCAGCGTGCTAACAAGCACCGTGGGAGCTGCAGCTCTGCAGCCTCTGGGACTGCTGCACCTTGTACTGCCTTGGCTCAGGCCCTCTGACAGCGCTTTGCTGCTGCTGCAAACAAGCAGCAGCTGAACATGATTCACATCTTATTAGCCACAGAAGTGGTGGTACTTACTGTCTCCAAGGCCCCCTGTGCTAAATAAATTCAAGAATATGAAGGCAAAAGTGTCATTCTGCTGTACTGCTTCCAGGAACAATTGCTTCTTGCCTTTCAAGGGAGGTAAGGAGCCTGCCAGGGCACTACGAGTTTTGAAGTAATGCCTGTTGTGGGAGAGGTAAAGAGCCAACACAGTCCATCATTTGCCATCTGTGCCCTCGTGTCTGTTGCCTCTGAGGTCTGTCCTTTGCAATGATGAGCAGAATGAGACAAGAGGGTTGTACAGAACTGGGATCATTGTAGTGGGATGTCTTATGGGACAGTATCACCCCTGTGCTTCTGTAGAACAGTGACAATTCTGCCACAGAGAGAGGAAGGGGAAGGGTGAGATTGCACTGAAGCCAGGGAATTATTGCCTAACAAAAGAAAATCCTAAACAAAACAAGTAACACAAGTGAGCAACTTTTGCCCATTATTTGTATGGAGAAGGCTTTTCATGAAGAATGTGGTTAGAATTTATATATATATTTCCCCTGAGAAGCTTAGCACTGAGTGTTAATAGACAGATCAAAGAGCTACTTAGCCACAGGAGCCAGGGAAATTGAACCACGGCAGCAAAATAAAAATCAATCCGACTTTTAGTGTGTTTAATGTGATTTTGTTCAGAACTGACTTCTGTGTGAGTACTTAGGAAATCTTCAGATCATGAGAAGTTTGAGTTCCGTGAGCCAAACTCTGTGTCCCACTCTCTTTGCTTTTTGTAAAATGCCAAGAACATTTCCTATCTACAGAATGATTTCAGATCTTCCCTGCCTTACCCACTGGTCTTACCACCCTCTTTTGCCTTATCATTTCCAAGATTATTCCACAGGATCACATACTGTAAAGAAAGGAATAATAGCCTACTCACTACCACATTTCTGGGTCCTTAACTTGTGAATAATGCTGTCCTCAGAGTATGCTAGTAAAAATTTTATCCTTGATTGTGTAGGGGACACATTTGTTAAATCAGAGCTATTCTAAGAAGGTGTTGAATCTTTAAAAAAAAAAAGAGAGAGAGAGGAAAAAAAAGAATACAAGGGAGGGGGAGGATATTTCTTGAATCCCTCAGATCGTAAACTCAGATAGAAACTCAGCCTGACAAGGATAAAGAAGATAAAATCCAGATATTTCAAACAGTTCCCTGAATGTCTGGACTGCAGCAGTTCTTCTAGGGCTAGAAGCCAATACTGGGTTTCACTGGTAGGAGGTAGAATCTCCCATTTCTTGTTTGCTGCATCTGTGGGCAAAACCCAACATTTCAAGATCCAGTCCCAGATTCAGTGAGCCATGCTGGAGCCACTGAATAGTGCAGGTAGTGAGCAAACATTTCTTATCTGAAAGAGAAATTCCTCATTTGGAAGAGGCTCCTCTTTTTTTCTGTGGAACTAAAATTTGGAAGAGGCTTTTCTTTTTTTTCTGTGAGACTAGTATTAAAAAGCAGCAGCTGTCTGCAGCTTTTCTGAAGATTAGAATATTAAAATAAACCTTAAAAAAACATGGATGCAACTAAGTATTTGGGAACAAAAAAAGAAACGCTATTAATGCAGTTCAACAGTTTAGCATGATAATCTCAAATTTGGGGTTCAGTCATCCTTTCTTCCCCAGTTTAAGATCAGTTACAAAATAGGCTGGATTTATTAATGTATTTATTTTTAAAATTAAAGATAGGCAAAAATAAATAAGTAAAATGAAATTCAGCTATATTAATATCCAGGACAGGACAGTAGTTATATAACAAAGCAGGCAAAATATTTTGCTTTCTCCAAAATTCACTTTCCTCCTAAGCTGTTTGTTCCTTAGGCTAAGAACAAAAGAGATTCTGAGTCTTTGCAGCCTGGAGAACTACTTGTGCTCTTCTTCTTTGTAGCAAATTTTCCATACTTGAAACAATTATCATCACTCCCCTCAATTATTTCTTCTTTAAATTAAACAGACGCTTATCTTTTGATCTTTCCTCCCTATTCATGCCAGGACAGCTTTTATGCAAAGGTGCAAACCGCTGCATATATTAACCATGTACTGCAGGCTCTAGGCCTTCCAGGGGCTTTAACTTGAGGGGGTAATAGCTGTCACAGATTTCACAGAGCAGAGCTTATTTCAGCTGTTCTTGTAAGACTCTGTATGGCATGAAACGTGCTTGATCTCATCTGATCTGTTTCTACCACAGGACAGATTAAAGGAAAAAAACCAAAGCAGTGCAGGCAAAGGATATTAGAAAAAAAGAAAAAGTTGGAGATGTAGACTCCTTTTGTATCATAAAACACCCTCCAAAATAGTTAATTACAGAGTCCTCATTAAGACAAGTCTTACAGGACAATGTTGCCACTGTAGCCTGTCTTCCAAAAACTAAGGAGCCTGGAACCCATCAAAAGCAGCACGACTTCATGCTTTATTTGACATCCAACATTTCCATTCCACCTTCCCAAGCAGGCACATAAAACTGGGACTTACTGCAAAGAACTTCAGCACACCAGACACAGGCCCCTGGCAAAGCAGCTTCCTCGCTGCCTCAAGGCTGATGCCTGGATAAGAGAGGAGTGCATTTGGGAGGGGAGAGGCCTGGCACACAAAAACCAAGGTGTAACTGAACAAGGGTGAGGCAGCCCGCACAGCAAAGTTTAATATTCCAGAGGCACGGAAGCCTCTGAAGTCTGGGGAGCCACATGAAAAGCAGGTGCCTGTCCGGGCATGCGGACTGTCGGAGAGAGGATGGGAGGCTCAGCGCCACAATTACGCATCATCTTGTGACTGCCGTGAAAGCTGCCAGGAGCCAGGACACTGCTGCACCGAGCTGATTGCTCCCTCGAGACATGCTGCAAAGTGCCGAGTGCCCAGAGCTGCAAAGGGAAAGCAAGTGAATCAGCAAGGGGCAAGTCAGTCTCCAAGCACTGAGGTGGTGCAGAATTATATCAGCATGAAGGTGATGCACCGGGATGAAAGCAGAGAGAGATGTTCCTTTGTTTATAAACATGCCAGAGACAACCAGGTTACTGTGGAAAGTCATTTTATTTCAGAATTCCAGACACTCTGTCACAGATCATGCACTTGGACTTTCCCCTTTGCGAATCCACAGCCTCCAGGCCTGGGAGAGATGGGGCATCATCTCTTCACTTCTCAGTTTGTGCCCACATGCTAAGAATGAGGGCCCTGATGGCAGCTTGCCAGGGGGCAGAAGGCAGCCTCTTGTTTCCATAATTGCTTTTAAACACAGGAAAAGAAATCCATCTGACTTGAAAAATTAGTGGTGAAGCTCAGCAGCAGTGAAACCCACAGCTGAGCAAGTTGGTCCTCACCCTGTGGTTACAGGGAATAAGACGACAATCTCATGGGAAGCTTGTGTGAGCTAAGCTACAGCAGAACACACGGAGACATTCTTGGAGCTGAGGCAGCAACCAGCCCAACGCACGCCCTGGGCCTCTTACAATCAATCTGTCTCTGAGCCGCTCTGCCAGGAAGCTGGCTGGGAGCTGCCCTTTTCACATTCAGCTTTAGGTTCTCCTGCTCTGTGCTACAGATTTGACCAGGAAGGAGCCTACCTATAGGTAAGACAGCCCTCCAGGCTGTACATCAACACATGTACTGCATTTAATACTGAAAGGTGCCAGTTTGAAAGACTCTGCAACATTCTGTTTGACCCACAGGCTGGGTGCAGCATTACTGGAAGTTTCCTGCATACTTACCCTACACCTTCTTCCCTGCTTGTATTGCCCCTTATACCTGACCCTGCTCTTAAAATATTCCTAGTTGCAGTGTCCCTGTGACCCATCACATCTTTGGCCTTTGTCAAGACTGCCACTGCCAGGGCAGCTATTGCCTGCTGTGGTGGCTGCCTGTAGGAAGTGACCATTTGCCTCCTGAGAACAGGCTTGTGGCTAGCTCAGAGGAGGGCAAAACTGAAGGGAAGAAATGACGGAGATGGTTGATGCAAGTGAAGTGGAGCAGAGTCTACAGAAAAGGCAAAAAGGCAGCTTCAGTCTCCATTTGATACACAAACTGAGCTCGATAGCAGCAAAAAAATGGCCATAAAATATTAATTCATTAGGTTGCCAGGAAGAAGTAAAAGCATTCATGTAAAAAATTATATATACAGATATATATGTGACAACTCTTCTCAAGTCAGCTCAGACAGGGGCTTCCTTCTGTTTCTATCTCACCTTTTTTTTATCTAGAGTTTTAATCATTTCCAACCACATTGCTGTTAAAATGTGAAGACCACAGTGCTGGAGTCAGCACCAAGTGAGGGGTGACATCATACTGAAGAAATGAGCTTTGGGGGAACTCCTGACAACCCAGATATTTTAATATTTTTGTTGACCTTCAAGTAATTAAAAACAAGGGGAATTTCCCCCAATAGCATATAGGCTCCAAGTCTCATCTGTCTGCTTTTAGGGTAGGAAGGCTGACATCAAAAAGGCAGTGGGGGGCAAGGGAAGAAAGAGGGGAAAAAATCTGGGAACCAGAGTGAAAAGCAATCAACAGTTGACCAACACTTGACTGCTGCAAAACTTACAAAACACAAAGTCATACAAATGGGATTCCTGTTAACCTTTGATAGACTACAGACTTTATATACACACACAGACTTCAAAGTACACATCTGGCAGTCTAGAAAATACCAGTACCCTAAGGATTAAATAATTTAAAATGCAGTGTTGTATTATCACTGTATACAGAATGCTATCTGACACACTGGCTAAAATGGACGGATTGTCCGAGAAAGATGCTCCCTCCCTCACCTCACCAGCACTGCCTCTAAAAAAAACCCAGGGTGAAAGACTTCCCTCCGTGGTTCCACTCCTGAAATTCACCTTGACACTTCTCTGTCAAAGACGGGGGAAGTCCTGAGAGGAAGAGAGGAGAAATGGAGAAAAGGATTCCTGCTCCCTCCAAACCCTGCTGCTGCAGTACTCCTCTCCACTGGCTGAGAAGTCTGGACAGCAAGGGGGAAAAAAGCTGCTAAAGCTGGGAAAAGGCAAATATGTTTCTGTGACAATAGCTATGCTGGTCTTTTGAGATACACACAGAGCCCCAGACTCGGGGGGGACACCTTCTCTCACACTTTTTAAAGACAGCAGATGGCTTAATGCAGAGTATAAAGAGTCTACAGCCCAAGAGCAGCCATAGACAGGAGTGGGCAGAACTGCACTGCCAACAAGTCCAAACAGATGGAATGGGAAGGTGTGCCCTCACCAGCTTTCTAAGAGTATTTGTAAACTGGGAGCACTGGAAAGTCAGCACATGGGAATGACGAAGGGCATGGACAGCCTCAGTTCTGGGGAGGAGACTAAAACACACAGAGCAGATGGCAAAGCTAATATAGCCCTAAATGCCAGCTCTGTATATGTACCCTAATACCAGTGTATGGGACAGAACCTTGCTGATGACACCAGTCGAGTTCTATCACCTTCACAGCCTTAGAGCTGGTGAGAATCTGGCTTGTGTGTGCTTATTCCAAAGCCCTTTGAGGCATGCAGTCTTGTTTCCACCTCCAGTAAACCAGAACAGCCATAAACTCTTGGGGAAAAGATGAAAAAAAATAATCCCCATTCCCATGTGTGTCTCCCACCCCTCCCCTATCAACACCCTCTCTTCCTCTAGGCCAGAGACAACTAAAGAGCTGCCTTGTTCTCCACTCCCAAGGCCATTCCCAGCAGATCTGGCTAGGCAGGAACAGCAAGCTCTGCTCCTTCAGCCTCATCACACAGCCAGACCACGAAGGTTCCTTCCTCCCCTGTGACAGCTTCAACAGGAATTGCCCATACAGGAGGTTGTGTTGCAGCAGACTGGACAAATCTCGGCCCTTAATCCCGAACCCAGCTTGCAAAGGATGAGAAGGCTCCGTAGGAGCAGGAGCTGTGGGAATTCTCCAATTTCAAGCCCTACAGCCCTAAATATTGCCAGTGTAATCATTATCCACTCAGAAATACAAAAAGAACCCTAACCAAAATATCTCACTCAGTCTGCCCTGCATGACTGGGCCAAAGGGACATAAAAGAAAGGAAAGTGAGACAGTGTGGGACAGCAGAGAAGAAGAAACAGGGGGCAAAGTCAGGCTGGAGGAAATTAAACAACCTCAGTGCAAGTCTGCTAAAATTATCACTGGATTTACCAGCCCAGTTCCACCTTCTTCAGACCAAAATGGGCTTGCTGCAGTAAGTGTACTACAGAAGAAAGAAGTGCATAGTTTGTTTTATTTTTTTGGTAGCCACTGAAACTCAGCAGAATTTATGTAAAGATCTCAGAGCTGCAGTTTTAGCCTCTCTTCCCTAGCCAATGGGTACCTGTTGGGGCAGAGATGGTGGAAATGGACCAGTAGCACCAAGAAATTCAGTGGGAGCACCAACTCCACAGCAGGAATTACTAATGAACCAAAAGGGGAGAGTGGTGGAGAGAGAGAGAGAGGGATATAGGGAGAAGTGGAGGAGACATAATTCGCAGTAATCAAAGTCTGCATTGGCTAAACCCTATCAACACTTCCCAAGGTAAGGCCCCATTACGTCTGCAGCAAGACCTCTGGCTCCGACAGAGAGCTGTAGAGGGTGTAGCCCAACTCATCCACTTCTTCGGGGGTGAGCTCTGAAAACAAGTTCACCTTGGGGTTCAGGGCACTAGGGAGGACACCTGCCTCCAAGTAGTGGATCAGCCCCTTCAGTGCCTGCAAGAAGCGATCAGCCAGCATGTCCTGGGACCAGTCGGACTCATCCTGGGAGAGGTGCAGGATGACATTGGTGAGCTGGCTGGCAGTGAGGTGTCCCAGAGCTGGGTTTAACTTGCATACTGCTTTGAAGATCTTGAGGCACAAGCAGCGGCAGCCAGAATCCTCCTGGTCCAGGGCGCGGAGGCGAGCTGTTTCCGCTGGCCGCAGGCTCAGTCGCCACAAGTTGTCATTCTGGGCCAATCGGTGAGGTTTGGCAACGAGGACGATGTCCCCCAGTGTCAGGGATGGTAGAAAGTCAATAAAAAGATGCCGATCTGCATCATACTGGACTTCCAGTGTCAAATCTGCTGGGGGAGCTGCTGGACGGATCACATAGTCCAAGAGACTCCCGATTGCTGGCCAGTTGATGGAGCCAGCTACAACTTTCTCAAAGGTATCTGCTACAGTTTTGGGGGAAAGGTAACCTCCCACCACACAGCGGTCCCAGTAGCTGCTCCCGCGAGGAAAATACTCTGGGTTTTCTCGACGCACCAGGTAGAAGCCAGGAATGTTCATGATAGTGTCCTCCCCGGGGATACACGACCACAGGTTCTGCTCCAGCATCAGAGGTACCATGAGCTGGATGTGGTCAGCTGTCACTACCTTTCACAAGAGAGAAAAGTTGGTAAGAACAAGCTTTCTCTCTCCACATTCATTTTATTCACCACCTTTAGATAGCCTTCTGTCCAAAGGAACCTGAAATAAGGATTCAGCTGTCTCACTCTCCTCTTTGCGTGGGATTCCCAGCCTCCCTTTGTTAAAAGGCATTCTGAAGGACTATTTCCAACCATCAGTGGGATAATTCCAAGGTATAGCCAAAGCAAGTGCTTACGTGGTATGTACTATTTAGAGACCTGACATGGACTGCATATAGATGAATCATTCTGCCTCATACTGCTCTAAGTCTGATCCTTGGTTGTGAGATGCAGCTGGCCCAGGGCAGGGCAACACCACATGACAATTTAAACAGGAGACAGAGTATTAAGTTTCTAGACAAGCTTCTGTTGCCATGGTTTAATAATCCCATGTTACAGCTAGGTACACTGCCCTCACCTGGTCTGCCACATTGTTTGGAAAAATGTCATTTAAGATCCCTTTTCACCAGTGTGATTAAGACTTCAGGTCTAAGTTTCACTGGACATTCCATGCTCCATTCCAGAGCTCTGACTCAAACAAAGAAGTGTGCCTCTGAATCACTCACTATAGCCATGGGCATCTTGCCATCAGGGAGATATTGCAGAAGGGACTGCTGTCCAATCCAGGTCTGTCATGCATTAAAATAAAAAAAATAAAGGGTAGGAAAGACCTATATGAATATACAGGAGTTCTAAGGGAATATCATGTATTTGGATGGATATAGAGGGATGGAGAGAAAACAGATGTCTACCAGAGAAACAGCAAGAAAAACACAGCTAAAAGGAGAGACAGAGGGGAAGGAAAGAAGGACTGAGATATTTTTGAGAAATAAACCAGCAAAAAGCAAAGGCTTTGCAGACAATGACAGAGCAGCCTGGTCATGCCTGTTCAAACAGCACTGTGGAAATGAACGCCTGGCTCCACAGTGGGAAAGGCAACACCAGGGGCCTTATTACTGAGGAATGCTGTGCTGAGCCAGCAGTGCCAACAGGGAAGCCTGAAACGGCCCTGCCCGGTCAGCCTCCTGAATAAGGAGCCGTGATGTGTCCCCAGGAGTTACCTGCAGGTCATCGTAGAGGCTGCCGCTGAGGTACATGTCCCGCAGGGGCATGTCCGGCAGCTTGGCGCGCAGGAAGCTGCGCAGCTCCGCGCAGATGTCCACGGCCGCCTGCTTGGCCCGAGCCTGCTCGTCCGCCGGGATCGCCACCCGCCGCCGGTAGTACGCGAACAGCTTCTCCTGCAGGGACAGACGGAGGCGGGACTTCTTCAGCTCCACCTGGCTCCTCTTGCCAGATGGCTTGGGCTTTGTGGGTCGAAAAAAGTCTGCAAGACAGAAGGAAAACTGCTGAGGTTGCAGCTGATTTCGCTGTGAAGTGTTCTGCAGAACAGAATCTGCAGCGCGGAACTGCGGTCTCCTAGGTCTCAAAAAGCTCTGGGCAGACGTTTTGCAGGCTTTACACCAGTACCACTCTAAGGGCCGTGCTGAGGAACTTCAAAACATACTACTAAGAACATCAAAATGGATGAAAACAAGTTACTAGGTTTGAAATTTAGCCAGACTAATATTGTGCACAAGGATGTAATTTTAATGGCTACGTGGGCAGTATCTCAGCTCAATTTCATCAAAAATTCAGTGCTGTTACCAGTTCAAAAGCTTTCAGTGTGATGCTGAACCACTGTATAAAACACTTTCGAACAACCATCATGATCTCTTTGAGTTTTTAACATGGAAACAGATTATTATAAATTACCAGCAAAACCCAGTCCTGACTAGCATATGAGATCAGAGAAGACTGTGCCACCTGGAAATGAAATAGTTGTTGGTAGTCTGATCAGCACAGTTATTAGGATGATGAGCTGACAGATCCTGGGATTGTCCCAGCTCAGGCCATCATAGCTCCAGTGATACCCCCCTGAAACCGTCACTGGAAAAAGACCAGAGAGCCCACTCTGAGGCGCAATGAAACAACACAAGGTTTACATTGCCATCTGTGTTGTTAAACAATGTCTGACCTTCACAGATTCTCTGAGCTCCTTTTTTTCTGACTGGTTTCCCAAAGAAATACATCAATGCTTCCCATCCGTTTTGGATTTCTCTTAACACGGACCAAGAATTTCAGAAGTTAACAATGAGAATTAAAGGGGAATTACAGATCTAAGAGAACTTTGGAAGGGCTGTGATACCTAAGGGGTGCAGGAGAAATCCCCAAGTCATTAAAGCAATTGACTGTTGCAGATTTGTTTGGCACTGGGCATTTGGCCACACAGCGCGTGAGGAATGGCTGCCCAAGCTGCACACAAACCCATCTAGCCCAGCCTCAGCAGCTGCTGTCACTTGTCCCACTGGGTTCTTTTGGACAGATTTGAGCTTTTTTTGTGTAAAGGAAATAATGCACAAAACCATAGAGAACTGGATGTCATTGCCTATTGATAAAAAAATTACTTTTCCATACTGAGTTTTAATTTACTTCTGATTGAAGAATTCAAGACACCAGCATCAATGTTTTTATTACTCAGTCCATACGTTTAGGGACTCCAAATGATCTAGACCCCATTTAACACGCCTGTCTAGTTTTTAAATGTTTCCTCAGCAAAAAACCTACTGCCATCCCAAAGATGATTTCCAGATTATTTTAACGGAAGTTAAGTTAATAGTTTGATTCTGATTTTTAGTTTAAATCTCCAAGAGTAAAACTCCTGAAGTGAGTGACCAGGGATAGAAAGTAAAACCACTGAGGAAAGAGAACAAAACACACATAACAAAACACGGTTGGATTCTAAATTACTGATTATCCCACTCAGAAAGAAAACTACAGGACACTTTCTATAGACTAATGAAGACAAACTCAGTGATAAGCAGCACTGAACAGGGAAACGTCGATCCAGAAATTATTTGGAAAATGGTAAAAATAATACAGGAAATACTGTTATAAATTGCTAGTACATTCACGACTCGAATACTTCCCCCTTAAAAAGGTGCAAGCAAACTGGAATGACCCAAAGAAAGGCGACAAAGTGCTTGAAAGGAATGGAATAGCTTTCTATCAGGAAAGATTACATATGCAGATTGAAAGAGGAAAAATGAGGGAGAATAAAGCTGAACACCATGAAGTCATGAGAGGAATGAAGAGTGCCAATAGATGACTATTACTGACTAGTTCTCAATGTCAGTTCTGATTCTTGAAGTTACCAGTGGACCTGCTTAAAAGAAAAACATAAAAATCTTGGGCCAGACAGAGTATTTTCTTCCCTGCGTTCCCTTACACAAATACAGGGTTTATAGCCCTGGATGACTCTGTGATGCAGGAGGATGACCATGCCTCTTACCTGTGTCTGCAGCTGAAGGATCAGTGGGAAGGGTCTGCAGGGAGCGGCTGAGGCTGGTCTTCATGTCCTGGGTCAGCAGGCGTGAGGAGGAGCCCAGCCAGTTCGGCTCTTCCCAGCTTCTCTTTCCTGACTGGCTCAAGCGAGTTGGGCTGCTGGGAGCACTGATGGCCCGGTCGTACATCTAAACCAGGAAGAGTCTGAGTCACCGAGGGCCCAACGCTTGCGTTTCACCCAGGCCACTGTCAGCACCCTGGCTCTTTTCGCCGCCCCTCCCCGCTCCCGGAGCCGTGCCCGGCGCCAGCCGCGGCCCCGGCACTCACCCGCTTGACAGCCAGCGTGGCGATGCCCAGCATGGCGGCTCCCCCCACGCCCAGCACCAGGCGCGCGTTGGACAGCACGAAGTCGATGGCGGTGCCGATGCCGTTGTCATCCTTCTTCCCTCTGCGCTGCCCAGCGCCCGCCATCTTACCTGCAAGGAGCGGGAACGTTACACGCGCGGGCCGAAACGCGCGGCCCCGACGGCTCACCCCCTTCTCCCACGCCTCACACCCACTGCTCCCAGCGTTTTACCACAGGAAGGGACCACTCAACCTCGCACCCTCTTTAACCATGCTCCCTCGAAGAGCTGCTTGTTCCCAGCAGTGCCGGGACAGTACAGACCAAGCAACGGCCATTACCTGAGGGAACGCATCCGAATTTGATGTGAGGTTTCTAATAATCTAATAGGTTTAATGAAAGAAAGTAGAATTTACTTCCACAATATTTTGCAATAAAGCCCTGCATATTAAGCAAAACCCTATGACCACTCAGGTATTTTTCTTGTAATTTGTGCTTCTCAACCAAAGCACAGCCAATTTATTTTCTAATTTCCAATGTAACAAGTGTAATTTTGCTCAGAGACAAGGCAATACAGGGTTGGTCAACTGTTTGTCTGGAACAAAGCGGAATCTTTCCCAAGAACTGACAGGTAGTCTCAGAGCTTCCACTCCCAGATTAATTTCTGAACAGTATCCAATCCCAGATACTTCAAAGACACCCAAGAATCAAGAGTAGAGACCGCAACACATCATAAAGGGAACAGCTCCCTTGCCTTCATTTGATGTTTATTCCTGCCCTCGAGGCTCGTGGGTTTGACTCTCAGACAAATCATGTAACACACTGACATGCATATTTTCTTACATGTGTACTTTTGTGTCCTCCTATTTCCATTTAACCTGACCTTGAGGTTTAAATTTAAAGAGTCTCTCTGGCCAACATGGCCTCAAGCTGTGCGAGGGAAGGCTTAGGCCAGACATCAGGAGGAATTTCCTCACAGAAGGGGTGATTAGACATTGGAATGGGCTGCCCAGGGAGGCGATGGAGTCACCACCCCGGGAGTGTTTAACCTGGACGTGACACTCAGTGCCATGGTCTAGTTACAAGGTGGTCGTCAGTCAAAGACAGGACTCAGTGATCTCAGAGGTCTTTTCCAACCTAAATGATTTTGTGGTCCTGTAAAACACACCTTACCACCACTGTACCCGTAGGTGGATCCCTAGTGAACCTACACAAAAACACCAAGAAACTCCTCCACTGTGACTTGAGGTCTGTTTTCTAAGTCAGTGTCCACCGTTCTGAGCCTGCCTGATTGGGGTGGTTTAAGCCTGTCTTTTGTTTTTTCTAAAGCCAAGCCAGGGGAAACGTTCCTGCCTGAATGAACCAAGAATACATTCACTTGTCATCCCCAAGCAGAAAAAAACCTGCACTTTTGTAAAGCTCACTGTAATAGCAGCACAAAGAACGCGGTTATATCACTGTAAATGACCTACCTGTGACCTAATGCATTTGTGAAGAGAACAGGAGAGCTCTCCTGGTGTGCCTGTGGAAGCACCTTCAGGACTTCTTCAAGAAAGTGGTGGGTAGTGAATGTTAATCATCTCTTCTGGTTGCGAGGGGATTTTGGAAAGAAGAGGAAGATAAGTGGGACCAGCGGGAGCTACAGGAAATCTCTAAACCAGGCCCCCGAGCCTGCTCCGCAGGAAAGCCTGCCCCTTCTCCAGCTGCCTTTCCTTGTCCTCCAGCCGCTGCAGCCCCTGGTTCCGGCGGAACTCGCGGCGGATGGAGGCGAGGTAGAAATCCCGGTCGGTGTAGCGCAGGCCGCGGCCGCGGCGCAGCAGAGCCCGGTACAGAGTCAGCACCGCCTCCCGGGACCACGCGGCCATGGGGGACAAGTGCGCGGCGCGGGCGGGCGACCTGCAGAGGAGTGACCGAGGGCGGGATCCGGGTCAGCTTCTCCCTTCCCGAGGGACCCGCC
>VZTF01002165.1:19888-50314 GCA_013397755.1 Cnemophilus loriae
GAGGTCATCCAGTCCAACCTGTGGCCGGACACCACCGTGTCAACCAGACCATGGCACCGAGTGCCGCGTCCAGTCTTTCCTTAAACACCTCCAGGGACGCTGACTCCACCACCTCCCTGGCAGCCCATCCCAATGTCTAATCTCCCTTTCTGTGAAGGAATTCCTCCTAATGTCCAACCTGACCCTCCCCTGGCAGAGAGCAGTGGGTCAGTGCTGCATCTCCAGGTACTTCTGACTTCTGGGATGCTTTTTACAGACTAACTTACCAAATTCAAGCTCCTTATGTTTATCTCCAAGGAACCCCCAAGAGACGAGGGCCTGGGCTGGAAGCCACAAGGCTCTAGGAGAAGGGCAGTAGCTGGCAGCCTCTCTGGGGTCTGCCTGAGCTGATGGAAGGAGACTCCCAAAGCCAGAACTTTTTGTTCCACTGTCCAGGTGCAAATACCACTTTTCCATTCTCACCTTCTCTGCTATATGTTTACTCTGGGGCACGTATATCTCTCCTTAGCCATCCTCTCCTCCCCAGGTCCTACCTAAATATAAAGCATAATGTGCAGTGCCTCCCCTGGAGGGGAGGGTGAGAGAAAGAGCAAACGGTGTGTGACAGAGGAGAGCCACATCACACACTTCTCAGCGACACCAGATATGACAGTGGTAGAACTGAACAGGAAGAAAAACAGAAGCTCCGGACTGGCTCACTCTGTACCAATCTCCTCTTGTTCATTTCCTTTCTGAGATAAACAACCCCAATAGTTTTGATCTCTCTGTGAGTGAATTTGCCATGCCCCTAATCAGCCCGTTCTGAGAAGGGCTTACTTGAACTGCAGACAGTATTCCCAGAGAGGCCGCGCTAGTGATTTACATAATAGCATTATCATATTTTCCATATTATTCCCTCCTTCTTCCTTCTGCATGCTAATATTTTGTGTGTGCTTTTTTTTAACCTGCAGCTACTCTCAGAGCCAGGGGTTGTGTGACATCCATATTATTTCTTGGGTTGCTAGAGAACATATGGAGCTTTGTAATTCTTACGTGCAATTCGTTTTCCCTCTTCTAACCTTGCACATATCCAGTTGATCCTTGGCAAATATGTGGTGTTCCCCATTTGCCACATTTGCATTTTACTCAGTCCTTTTTGATCTCCTCAAGAGTCAATAGCTTTGAATCATCTTTTAAAAATGTTCGGTATATTGCTCATCTTTGTTTCCAGATCATCAGTTCATATACTGGGCTATCCAAGACCTTGGAGGCAGCATTCATATTCCCTGCTCTTAACCTGCTGCCAGAATGAAAATTGATCTTTGAACCTTCCTCCCAGCTTCCTGCCTCCTCCTTGGGTTGTTAATCCTCAGAAATACTTCCCTTCTCACAAGAGGGCTCTGTCACCCCTGGGCAGGTGTGCTGATGAGCCCAGTCCCCAAAACTCCCAAGTCTGGATCAAAACTTGAGCAGTCACATGTGGCAAACCCCTGGTGCACTAGCAATGGGATCTGCTGGGTCAGGCCGTGCAGCAATGGGCTTCCCTGCTGCCCTCCTGCCATGGCAGCCAAGGACTGCCACCTCCATAAGCGCCCCCTCCCCAGCTTGGCCCCCTCGGGTTGTGCCTGTTTTGGTGTTTCTCTCTGTTCTTTCCCCCCCAGGCTGGCTGCCAGCTCCTGGGCCCCTCGCCAGCAGCTGCGTGTGCGTGTTGTGAGCTCCTCCACCCACACTGTGCAGTGTCTCCAAAGTGCCCCAGCCCCTGCAGGGATGGCACTCGCTGTGCCCACTGCCCGACATGGGCTGCCCACGCCTGCACCGTGTGAGCAGGGGCTTCAACCTGCCCCTTCTCTCCTGCAAAGAGGAGGGTGAGTGTCAAGGCTGAGCAGCACATGACTGACGCCACCCCAGCTGCCGTGCAAGTGCCCAAGCTCTGGTGACATGCTGGGGGTTGTACACTTAAACTCTGCCTTGAGACAGTGAAGCAAGATCCGCCCTGTCCCCAGGGTTTCCCAAACTCTGCTGACCCACTGCACGCAGCTGGTGGGACCCACCCAGCACCCCCAAGGACTTGTGCTACCCTGAGGGGATACCAGCCCCAGTGCCCCGCTGCCTGCAGAACCCCCTTGCCTGGTGGCTTCTTTGCCCGTGGACTCACTGGGAATGGGGTTGCCCCTGTGACTGCAGCCTGTGTCCCTGTAAGAAAGGGAATTTACTTGCCCTGATGGGGCAAGGTGCAGGCAGAGAGGAGGAAGCATACCTTTGCTGCGCTCCTGGAGAACAATAACAACCTTTGTTTCTCGAAATGACCGAGTGAGCTTGAAATATCAAAGGCAGCGTGTGTGACAGGGCACAACAACCCATGCTGTTACCTGGAATAAGACTAAGACATCCCCCTCTGTCCCTCGCCTCCTTGGGAGTCTCCAAAGCCGGTCCTCTGCCGGTCTTCTCATGCTTCCAGCCAGTCCTCCCACTCAAGCAGCCACTGCCACAGGCTTTGATGGCCACCAAAAGCAGCAAATGCTGTCCCCGAGCCCGGCTTGCAGCCTCTGCTCCTGGGAGCCAAGTGCCATGCCCAGAGCTTCCCACCACCCATTCTGCAAGAGCAGGACCATTCCAAGCCAGGGAGACATCCCTGTGCTGCCTGTCACCAGCCAGCAAACCCTCCCTGGGCAGCAGGGAGGGGAACGTGACTCTCAGAGCTGCAAATGGCATCTTGGAGGGGCTCTGCAGGAACGGGAAACAAACTGTGCTTGGAAGCAGAAGGCTGGTCTCTTAGATGAGCCAGAAGGCAGTTCTGAAATGCGAGAGGGAAGATGGATAGTGACCCACCAATACTATCTGAGCTTGAGCTTAATATCCTTCATATCTTCTAGTAAATGGACCTCGCAGGAGGCCTTTTGGCAGTCTCAGCCCCATTCAACAGCTCTCTCTTTAACTGCTGCCCTATTTCTTTCCTTTTCTTGAGCAGTCACAAGGATTAATGTCATTTGGGCTCCTGCTCTCCAGCTGTGATGTGCCAGGAGCGGCGGAGGCCCAAGGGTGGCACAGATGGCTTCATTCCCTGAAGCCCCAGCAGCTTTGATGTTGAGTGCATGTGGGAAGGAAGACAGGTGGTGAGGGAGAAGAGACCACTGGTACACAGCCACCTTTCAAGGAGCACTCCTGATTTAGAGCTGAGACCCACATTTCAGAAGGGACAGTAAATATCCAAGCTGGGAAGCCATGTTCAGGGTATGTTTTTGACAGGGGGAAGAAGGGAAAGGTCCCAGCCTCATGGCGACTGAAGTGAGGTTTTTCAGATCCCCAAACTTCCATCCTTGCAGTGCAGGGGGCTGCAAGCACTGTCAGCAGTGAGTGGTTTCCTGTGTGAAGCAGAACTGCTGTCCCCATGAGGGGTTGCACTGACAGTCACTGAGGAGGCTGTTTTATTACCTGCAACACTGAAATGGCTTCTGTAGTACTTTTACAATTGGTCTGTGCCCACCTTCGCTGTCAGCACGTCTTTTGTTTCTTCAAACAAATTTCCCCGTGGCTGGGTTTGTTGGGGACTTTCCTCATTATTCCCTAATTAGTAAGACTCCATCCCCTGGCCTCCCCCACCCCGTTTTTCACTTTGCACCAGCTGCATGCTGCAGGAGGTTTACAGAGCCATTCAGAGACCCTGCTT
The DNA here is from genome assembly GCA_013397755.1 of Cnemophilus loriae. Classification (NCBI taxonomy): domain Eukaryota; kingdom Metazoa; phylum Chordata; class Aves; order Passeriformes; family Corvidae; genus Cnemophilus; species Cnemophilus loriae. The sequence continues at coordinate 23,535 of VZTF01002165.1, forward strand.
TTGTGAGTGCTGTTGTCCTTGCAATCTTGCATCACTACGACAGCCGCTGTTTTCTGCAGGGGAAGTGTCGGCAGAGAGCAGAGGGCTTGCAGCTGATGGTACCACCTGCCTGAGCTGAGCTGCGCATGCTGACCTCAGGCTTTCCTGTGCTCCCTCACATGCTGTATGCTGGGATGGGGCCCTCTCGGTGTGAACATGGGATTTTGGTTTGTGTAAGGGTTATCTGGACTCCAGCATCAGGTGTGGTTTGGTCCCATGTACATACAGACCACCTGAGAAGGGCATGGCTGCTGTATCCTGCTGCTTCTCTTCTTTTTCTAAGCAAAGGCACCTATTCCACACCTTGCCTCATGAAGTCACAAGCCCTTAGATAGATTTATTTCTGTCCCATTTGCCTGGTTTTGGTTTTGGTTTTGACGTGGTCTGACATTCACTTCTGGGTAACAGTTTGAGACAAATGCTTTAAAAACACTGTGAAGCAAAAAGAAGTGGGTAGATGTTTTCTACATTCTTTTATTTTTGTGTGTTTGCCTGGTTCTTAGTAAGTGTCTGAGGGGGAGAAAAAAAAGATATAACTAATGATTTGTTGCTCTCTCTTTAGAAAAAGTCCAGACTGTAGAACAGGGCTAAAATGCCAGGAAAGAGTTTGCTGCATAGAAGCAGGCTTATGTTATTTTATTTTATACATTCCTTGGATAACATATTTTCTTTGATTTGAGATCCTGGAGAAGTCATTTTAGATCTTTATTCAGCACAGCTTATTTGCTCTTCTTCTCAGTTTTCCTTATTTTTAGAAAGGTGAAGTGTGTTCCCAAATTAAATCGTTACTGGGATGGACTTCAGCCAAGAGGATCCATAGTTCAAGCCATAAGGCACAGGAAACTTAAGAGTAAAACAATGGAGTTTTATATTGTGTTTCATTTGGCACGGTGAGGAGAGATGTGGCCTTGAAAGATTTGTATTCTTACATAGCTATAATATATTTTAAAAGACAGTAAGGACTATTTTCACTTCTCACTTTGCTTAAAAAAAATAAGCACACACAGAAATGCTGAAAATTTTGGGATTGCCAGATGCTCCTTAGTTCCAAGTAAAGGTTCATGTCTGGGGATCTCAGAAATGCTTACAGTAATGTCCCAAACATTAGCTGAAGTGGGCTGATCCTTTACCTTTTTGCTGATGTGCTTGTCCTTGCTGCAGCTACAAAGGCAGAGCTTGCAGCACTCTGGCCCCAAGCCAGGCTCCTCAACCAAGCATCCATGGATTATATTCCTTATGTCAGCCTCTCACTTCAGTGATCTGGAGCCCCTTCTCCAGGTGGGACGGTTTTGCAGTGACAGAGCAAAGCCCCGCAAAGCTCGCTCCCAGGTGAAGGTTTGACACAGCGTGCCCACGAGCCACAGGAACACGTGCCACTGCCAGGAAGCGAGAACATGCCTCCCTTCTGCCATGGCTGTGGCCGAATCCTCTCTGTGGCGGTGCTCTGGAAAGCGGGGCAGCCAGTGCCTGCAGCAGTGGGCACGTGAGCATGAAGCCATTTGCTGGTGACGCTCTCCAGGGCTGGGGTGACTCTCCCTGGCTGCTCCACGGGCTGCCTGCCAGCCAGCTGAGACCTCACTGCTTCCCCAGCTGAGCTGCTAAAGCAGTGAGATTTAGAAGCATAATATAAAATTGGATTAATACTTAAAAATTAACCGTCCCTGCTAAGCAGCACATTAAAACGTGTCCTTACACAGGGAACAAACGTATCCCAGCAACCAAAACAAACAGCTGGCAAAATGGGGTCTGGTATCCCCTTTCCAGCTTTCTGAAAGGTGTCTTAAGTTTCTAATGAAGTCACTTTGTTTCCAGGCACCCTGGTGTTTGGAAACAGCATGTCTATCCCTTTATCAGCTAACCTGATAGGCATCAATCAGGAATCAGCTGGAGCCAGCCCCTCCGTGAGCCAGAGACGGGGGGGTCCCTCGCAGCCTCCCCACCGAGCAGTGTTGCACAGTGCCCAGGATGAGCACCAGGCATCCATGACAAAGAGCAAAAGCTTGGGAGAAACCACTGACTTCCAGGCAGGGCATGCCAGAGCTCCTCCATGATGCATCACCCCATCTAACACCTGCTGGGCTACTGAAATTCTGCAGAACACGCAGGATCGCTCGGCCTCAGATGGCGTGCAGGCTCCTGGTTCAATATGGTGCTTACGGCTCCCTATTCAGACCCAAGATGCACGCTGCACATACCAAGATCTCTTTTGGTGTGTTTAGGGACCCTCTGAGATGGTATATGGGGCTTATGGTGGGGCCACACGCTCCCTGCTGCTCCTGCAAATGAAGTCTCCACCCCAGAGTGGTTTGTCCCAGAGTCAACCCCTCTTGCTCACAGAGGCACTTGAAGCTCCTGCAGCAGAAGCTCGTGCTTTCCAGGGAAAAAGGTCTTTTAAAACCTCACAAGAAACAAAAGAAATGCCATTTACGTTACTTTCTAAAATAATATGTCAGTAAAGATTTTGTGCTAGAGGCAAGAAAAATAATGTGGGAGAACCTTTGACCTAGTCAACTCTCATTTCTTAAATTGTCTCACAAAATTGCCACTGGTCTATGCTTATACACTTACACTTCCCCTCCTGAAAAACTGACATTTCAAGCATGCTGGCCATCAGCTATTTTTAGATTATCCCCTGTTCAGGCACAAAAATACAGTGATCACTAAGAATGCTAAAAATTCTCAATAGAAAATTTTAATTGTTAATTTTGAGTGGCAGGTTTCTTTCACGCCCTTTGTTCCAGAGACTGAAGCAGCAGAATTGCATTCAGCAATGCACAACACAAGCCTCTCGTTTTATGAGACCCTTCCACAAGAGGAGAATTGAAAACAGTAGACTGGTATGGATGAAAGAAAGACAAGGGCATTCACTGCAGCTAATAATTATGAGGAAAATAACCTATGATGCTTACAGTCACTATCTCTAAATGGAATCAGGAATGAACCTGAAGCATAAGACACTTAAAAAGGTAAAAAAATTAAATTAGCTGTAGCTGGCACATGAGCTTGCAAAAGGCCCTTGCCAAAAGCACTGCAGAGGCCAGATGGTTAGGAGGATTCAGAGCAGGACCAGGCTTTGATACTAAGTAATGGGAACAGCCAAAACTACAGCAGACAGGTTTAAAAATAAACCAAAACAAGGAGGTCAATGTTCTCTCATGCACCGTGCCAAAAGTCAGCCACCAGAGAAGCATTTCTGCAGTAGGGAGACTTAATTTCGGGCTCCAGGGTTTCCAGGGCTTTCCTTGGAAAAATGGATGCATCCAAAGGAGCAAAGATGGTGTCAAGGGACCATTTAATGAGATGATGCTGGTTCCCACATCCACCAGCTCTTCTGAGAGCCACTTAGCAGCCATCGCTCCCCACTTGTGTGCCTTTACATGTTCATACTCAACACGCAGATTAGGTGTGACATGGGCCTACAAAATCAGGAATCAGTCCCCAGACCAGCTAGGCTCCCCTTCAATCTCCCTTCTTGGGAACAGTGTTCTGCCAAGATAGGAAGCTCTCTCACTCCATTTTTCAGCAGCCCCCTCGGCCAGGCAATCAGAAATAAAAGCTGTCACACACATCTTGGTTTCCTTTCATACTTTGTAAATTTTTTTTATTTTTATTATTATCTCCTCCTTTTAAGCATCCCTTTAAGGGTGAAATGAAATCCAACCATTTACAGAGAAAATGATTTCAGAATGTACATTTGATTTATCCTTACAAAAAGTTCATTATTACTTGTGTTTATAAATTACAGAGTTGATAGGAACTTTGCAGATGCTCTTATTTTTTCTTTTCTTTTTAGTTTTTGGCGAGTCCACCCATTCTTTTTCCAAAGCAGGGTGTCCTGGAGCCACTCCAGGAGCAACACCAGCAGTAGGTCCAGGTGGACCCCAGGCTCAGAAGTGCTGCTGGACCACCTCCAGGATGATACTGCATCATCATCCGCACAGGCAGGAAAAAACAGTGGTTCGAATTCTTAGAGTATTTCAGATCCCTTCTTAATCCATTACCTGTAGTCCCCAAAGCTTTAAAATGTCAGTGTATTGCATTAGAAACAGTTCTTTCTCAGTGCTGGATCTGAGCCCCTCCTGCCACCCCTTACCCTCCAGCTCCCCCTTCCCTCCCCATAACAGGAGTGAGTTTGTCCAATGTCTCAGAAATCAGAAAGGAGGGCTTTAGGGAGGGTAGGGAGAACACAATGGAGAGATACAGGATCCATTCTCCCACTCACTTCCCTCCTTTCTCGCCAAGATTAGAGGTCAGTGAAGCCAGGACGAGCCATCCCTTCCCTCTTCACCACCAGTGTTCACTAATGGAACCAGGAGTGACCCTGGACATGCGTCTTCACAGTGCAGAGGCATAGCAGCCACAGAGATTGCCGGCAGGAGCTGGGACACAGGGAGAGAGCCCCGGGGATACTGAGGAGGGGAAGAGACACCATCCCACAGGGAAACAGCAAGGCAGGCAGAGAGGAATGAACACCCATTCTGCTCTGACACTCTCCCCCCATCCCAGCTCAGTTTCCTTGTTTACCTGTCACAGAGACACAGAGTAGGCTGGCCTGGGCAGCACAACAGCAAACACCTCAGCAGGACACAGGGATCAGAGAAAGCAACAGCAAGAGTGGGCTTGAGCACGTCATCCTCCATACCAAACACAGGCACAAAGTCACTGTGTCTTTTCTGTCACTTGGGTGTGCCACACACTGCTTCACCTACTTCCTGGCCCTCCTTTTTACCAATTTGAAGGTAAAAAAGGTTTTGGGAATGAAAAAGCACAAGGGTGAAGAGGGCTGCAGGAAAAGGCTAGTGATGCATTCCTGCTGTCCACTGGACAGTTTGGTCCAAGAGAGACAGCAGGATTCACTGCCACTGTCTGTGGGCTGCAACGACCCACAGACATCAGGCTCTGGTAGTCTGATCCCAGTTCCAGCCCAGTGCCAGGACAAGGTTCTTGGTCCTTCCCTTCTCAAATCTCAGAACCTGGTTCAGATAAGATGAAGAAGCCTCAGTGCTCACCTCAGAGTCCAGCACTGGGAAACAAGGATCTGACACAAACCTGCCTCCTGCTTTGCCTCTCTCACCACCTCACACACCCAACACGCTTTTGACTTCCTTCTTGTGGCAGTTGCCTGGAGGGGAGGCTGTCCCACCAGAAGCTGGCTGCAGAGGTCCCAGCAGGCAGCACAGGCAAGGCTGAGCAGAGGGTAAGCCACCACCTCGAAAAATCACCGTGTGAAAGCCAGCTTAGTAGTGTCTGTTCCCTCCAGGGACAAGAAGGAAGATTTTTAATGACAAGCACTCCAGCTCCCTAAGGATAATAAACACAGGGTTAGCCAGACAAATTAGACAGAAACATTGACTGGTTTGGCCTTAAATCAAAAAATGTTTAAACAATTCTTGAGAAAGAGAAACAATAAAGAATGCATTTCATCTGTAAAGCCCCTTCCTCCCACTACAACAGAAGTCTGGTTTAAATTTAATTTCCTACAAATAAGGAAGTGAGTAAGTCCAGGAGGCAGGCAGGGCAGGAGTTCTGCAGAGGAGCCCCAGCATTTCTATTCCAGCAACACCTTGTCCAGCCCAAGGGAGCAGAAGGGAGAAGCAAATCAGAGGGAAAAGAAGAGAATGGTGGAGGAAATAATGGAGGAGAGAAGGCAACCAGCTGTAATTTCAGGAACAGGAGAAGCAGATACTGCAGCTGTGGGCTTATCAAACTCCCAAGGGACAAGGGCCATACCTCAACACTGAAAACATGACTGCTGTGCACTAAAAATCCCCAAGGATGGCCATACATGGGGAAGAGCTGGTATCAGAGGAGAGGCTGCTCCCAGTGTGGAAGATAACAAGGTGCAGTCCCAGCACACATGAACTTTAGCTCCTGCTGCAGTGGGGCTCTGGTGCTGCCAAAGCACCCACACAAAGACTGGCTTGTCTTTCTTCTCCATCTCCAACAAAGCCTGACACTGGCCTTGTATTATCAGCGCTGAGACAAGGCAAAGCCAGAAGGTCCAAGAGCAGAACTCAGGCTCCCTCCCCAGAGTAAACAATGAGAAATGGCTTCTTCCTTCCATACTTTTCTGCTGCTGAATTGCATGAGCTAACACACCTGCTCTCCTCCTGCTGGCCCTGGGGAAAGCATCTTCCCTTTGTGCTGCATCCTCAGTGCTACAACTTTCATCGTGCTCAATACAGGCTCCTTCTTTCTCAGCTGGGACCTCATTTCTCTATCATCTCCTACACCCAAGACCTCCACACTGTTGCTCAGCACCAGGACCCCATGACAGGAGCTTCTTCTGCTACATCAATAAGTCTGGACTTTAAAAAGCCACAACTTCCCTTTGGGGCAAGAGCATTCTGCCTAGCAAAGTTTGTCCACCCAGTTCCCAAAGGGGCTTTTCTGCCTGTGGGGAAGACACAACAGAACTGAGAACAGTGATTTAAAAAAAAACCCAAGAAAAATAAGAACAAAAATGAGGTTCCTTCAGTTCTTCTAAGCAGGCATTATGGCACACAACGTGTGGAAGAAGCTAAGGTGAACTGCTTCTCGATTTGATCAGAAAAAGACATTCATCTTCTTTCTATTCCAGTCTCAGCCTTATTAGACAACCAAGTTATTTTTGTTGACAATTTTCTCTTCTCCTAGAGAGGGGACTAGGAGGGAAAAGAGAGAGACATAGGTAGGAATGAAGCACAAGGGTAGCACGTGCTGGACAACAGGACCATGGAGCCCTGACGGAGTCAAGGGCAATGGAAACCCTCCTGCTTTAGAACAGCTGGCCAGAAGGGCCACACTTCTTTGTGCCAACGCTTTTGTCTTTATCCTCCTCCATATGATTTCTGCTTGGAACATGAGTCAGTCTGTCCACTGCAAGGCTAAGAGAGAGCAAGTTCATTATGTTTTTCCACCCTCTGCCCACTATGACCCAGGCTCTGGGCACCCTGTCAAGCCATCTGCTAAGGAAGTGTGGTGGTAAGGGTGGAGACAAGAATCTGCCTCCTCAGTGAGCTGAATCAATCCAATACAACAGCAGGCCAGATGCTCACTGGCCATGCCTGGCAAACTGAGCAGACACCAGCCCAACCAGATGCAACTAGCGCCCTCCTAAATCCCCTCTCCTCTCCATGGTCTTGTCTGCGTGGCCCAGGCTGCAGATGTGGGCTGCACACACTCTCCAGATTGCAGGGTGGTCCCCAAACAGTCTCTTGGCCCCAGGGAGAAACTGCCCATGGCCTGTTTCTTCATGAACTGCCTCACACCCTAAGGGCAGACAGATGGATCCTGTGCCTTGACAGGCTTTGTTTCCCCACAACAATCAGAACTTTGCCCTTCCTCTTCTCCCTTTTATTACCCCATGGTAAGAAGGAATAGTATCTTGTGTAAGCAGCAGCCCTGCTACAGGCACAGCCTGCAGGGTTCTAGAGGCAGCCAGAGAGGCATGCAACAGTCCCACATGTGTAACTGCTAGGCAGAGCCAGTGCTGTTCCTGGTCCTCTCCTATGAATTCCCCAATAAGTCATTCATGCCAAGACTGAGATCACTGCTTCTGGATCCCACTGATTTCTGCAAGCACACACAGCCAAGCCCCACTATGTCCTCTTCCCCCCCAGTACTAGTAACAAACACCCAGGTGCACACCAAACCCATGCATGTGAGCACTCATGCACACAGGCAACCATGCACTTGCAAACGTACACTCCCACCATCTGACTGAGTCCCCTGCAGCTTATCCCAGCCCCAACAGAAGCATGTACTGCAGGGAAGATGCTTTGGCTTTTGTAGGACAAGTCCATGCACTGTTGTGGGGGCAGGGGGTAAAGTAAGCAGAAAAAAACCCTCAAAACCCAGCTTTCTCCTCTGCTTCCTATCTGCCTGCTCCAAGATTGGTAGAGTACAGGGGCAAGATCCAGCCCAGGACAAGATGCATTAAGCCTGTGCAGGGAGCTGCATCCTGGGGAGGACACCTTGGAAGCAAGGGATTTCCCTTCCCCAAAATATCCTTTGAATATAGAGGTATTAAAACAAAAAAAAAAAAGCATACTGAGATGCTTTTGCACATTCACTCATCCAAAAAATGCCAGTGACACACATCTGCACAAGCAACCTCTCACAAGAGTTTGTGCCTGCTGACTCACACACGCTCACTGAATAGCCCGGGCTTGCATCTATGCTTGCCCCAATCCACAAAGGATGAGGGTGGATGGGAACAGCTGCCCTCTCTCCCCATGGGAGCCTCTCAGCCTCCCCCGGAGGAAAATCTGCCAGCTGGCTGCAGAGATTCTCTCCAGCCAGCAGGACAAGTTCAGAAGATGCAAGAAAGTCTTTACGCTACTACAGAAAAGGTCTCCACCATCTCTCTTCCTCCTGTCCAGGCCTCCCTTCACATGACCAAGGAATTTGGGCTCCCAGGCATCACCCTGGGATAAAGGGAAGAACAGGAAGGGAGGGAGGGCAGAGACCCCACAAACGGCACACCCTGCCCATAAACAAAGGAAACAAAAGAAGAAAAGGAACAGACGAAAACACCCGACTCTTTCCCTTTGTTGTGAAGTTCTGATTTCCCACCCGAGCCTGAGCCTCGGTGGCCTCACCCAGCGCCCTCCGCCTTTCGGTAGGGGTTCTCCAACAAGTAGCGGAACCGCTGGTAGTTCTTGAGCAGGTACTTGGGAGCATACATCTGCTCCTTGGGGTCGGCAGGGGGATACTCCTGCATAGTACCATCAAACCAGCCACCAGTCCGGATCAGCTCCCGGATGTAATTGAGGTCTCGTTTATCCTCGTAGTCACCCCAGCGGGGGAAGTCCCCGTTCTGAGCTGACACCAGTTTGAAGTAGATCCCCTCGGGGGTGAAACACCAGGAGCAGTGCCAACCAGCAAAGTGGAGGGGGCTGCCCAGCGACCACTGCACCAAGATGTGTCCTGTGCTGTTCTCATACTGCCGAAACCCAGGCATGGTGTAGTACTCACGGCGTCGCAAACGAATCCCGTCGGTAGCATAAACAGCCTGGAGCATCCCCATGGTGCAGCCCGAGACCACCTCCAAGGTGCCTGGCTGCTTCCAGAAGAAGCCGTAGAGCGACTTGCGCATGTGAAAGGCGAAGGGCTCTGTCCAGCCATCGTAGAGCTTGAGGAAGAGCACACCATCACGGGCTGGGATCTCATCAGCATCATCAATGATGAAGACGTCGTCCGGGCGCAAGTTGCGGAGGCGAGAGATGCCGTCCCGGGTGAGGAAGGTACGCAGGTAATCGTCAGCAATCCAGCCGTCCTGGCGGCCGCCGGGGGGGAAGTGGTCCAGGAAGACGTAGAGCACCTTGTGGCGGATGTAGTCGAAGGAGCCGTTGAGGAGCATCTCGCGGAACTTGAGGGGCCGCGGCTCTCCGTAGGCTGTGAAGTTGGACTCGCACACCACGAAAGCATCCACCACGTCTCCCAGCTCATGGAAGCGGACATCCAGCAGGTCAAACTCGTGGTTGACGTTGATAGCGTTGATGACCCGCCGGGGGATTTCCCGTGGCACAAGGCGGTCCTTGGTGGGCAGGTTGGAGTACTGGACCACGGTGGGGACCCCGCAGCTGGGGCCGTGCCAGCCCGGCAGACACACACACTCCACCCACTTGCGCCGCTTGGTTCCGCTGGCGCTCAGCGGCTTCCGAGCCGGCCGCCCTGAGGCTGCGCCATCTGCTCGCTCCTCCTGCCGACCTCCCGCGGGTGGCTTCTCCAAAACCTTGGTGCCTGGTTTAAAGCAAACGCCACCGGCTTTGGTACGGACAAAGTATTCCGTTGAGTCTTCTGGCAGCACGAACTCAACCTTGTGCAGCTCTTCGCTGGCTCTGCTGGGAGGCAGGGGCTGGAGCAAGGGGGAGTGGGAGTACAGGGGTGTGCGGAGGAACTCTGCACCCCCTGGCTCAGGGCTGACCTGAGGTGTGACAGGGGCATTGTTCCAGAAGAAGCTGGAGACGAGGTTGGGACTAAGCGAAGCCAGCTCCCTGGGGAAGGTGACATAGGAAAGGGCCTTGAGGAAGTGCAAGAAGGAGATGAGGCAGAGACCAGCCATGCAGAGAGTCAGAAAGAGTTTATGGCGTCTCATCTTCATCCTGTGGAAGAGCCATGAAAAGGAAAGTCACATTCAATAGTTACTGAGGTGCAAAAAGTTTACCACTGTTAGAAAAACAGGTTGGGGAAGGCAGGAATGCTGGTCCAAATTCAGCATGCACCTTTAGAGACTTGACTCCAAGAACTACACCCCCACCCCTTGTCATCTTCAGTGGGCCTTTTGCTTCAGCTGGGTTACACCAAGCTGCACCTCTGCTAGATCAGTCTCATAAATCCACAAAGACAAGAAAGGCACTGGCAGTGGGGTAGAAAGACAGGAAATCCAGAATAACAGGAATTCATGATCTAGTGAACTCACCGCTCTTGGCAGATTTATCCCTATTCACCGATGGAAATTAAATGAATGTAAACCTCCTCAGAGGTGCATCACCAGAGGGTTGGGGGAAAATGAAGAGAGCAGAGAGCAGGAAGGGTGAGCGAGTTGGGGGGGGCATGAAACATGGGTTGAAACATGACCGGTGCAAGAGAGGCAGTTTTAAAGGACCAAGATCATTAGTCAGACTGCCAGAGGCAGCCTACACTCTCCAGATCTTTTCAGTGTTTGTTCAACACACACCCTAAAAAATCACCCTTGTTCTTAGGAAATACTACCCAAGTTCATACAGAGGACAGGAAAACAAAAATAAAATTAAGATCCTGTCACATTTACTCTTCTCCCACCTGTGATTCTCAAGTCCACTGTGTCTCCATATGTTGCCTTTTGCTTTTCATTTTCTGTGGACCAGATGCTGAGGTTTTTCTGCATCTGGATCAAGGTGACAAAAATAAATGCCTAGCTGTCTCTGCCAGTAATACTGTGCCATCATGATGGATCCACATCAGGCCAGGAAGAAGCCAGCGGTGCAGAGCCCTTCCCGCCAAACAACACGAAATATTGCCTTCATCCTCCCCTCCACCATCTCCCATCCTCCAGCCCAGGCAGAGAACACAGAACTGCTGTCGGGCAGAGAAGTGATTGAAGACTACAATTCAGAAAAAGGACAAAAAAAAAAAGAAAAAAAGAAAAAACTAATCTCAGACAGTGCTTCACCAAGGAAAAGTAGAAAAGGTGTTCACCATCTGCTGTTTAGGGAAAGGCAAGTTGGGGTGAAAGCGGGCATGGGAAAAAGGTCATCCAAAGGTTTTTTTCAAGGCAGAGGCTGTCCTGGGGCATGACACCCTTCCCACAGTGACAGACAAAGAAGCAGAGATCCCCATGCATGCGGCACATACCACTTCGTGCCCTCCACATGCTTCATTCTGGTGGCTCTCTTCCTGGCGCAGTCTCCCTTCCAAGGCCAAAGTTCCTGAGAGGCACCATCACTTATAAAGGTTCCACCTGGCACACAATGGTGCCAGCAACGCCTTCACCGGAGGCGGTCCCTGCTCCTGGGGGTCACGGGGGAGCTGCCCCACACATGGCTATTCCAAGGGCTCCTCAAGGCTAACACATGGGCAGGTGTAGGGGCAGAAGGAAGAAGAACCCAACCCACTCCCGCCACTTCAGAGGGTATTAGGTAAAATACAGCAAAGTGTGTTTACTGATTAACTTGAGGAGAATTTAATACTAAAGTGAAAAGCCATAAAGCATTTAGACAGATGGCAGCCGCCCAAAGGAAAACATATCTGGCTTTCCACAGATGGCTCCGACATGGACTTTGGTAGAGGGGCTGTCCACAGTTGCACCTTACAGCTCAGCAACAGCGTTTCTGGACACTTGGCGGTCACATTTTTCATGGAAGTCACCATCCACTGACATTGTCACCAGTGCTCAGGTGGCAGGGCAAGGAGTCCCAGATTAAGCTCTGACTGAAGGACTGCAAGCTCGAAGCTGGTGGAAAAGTTACAGCATGGCCATGGGAGGGGAAAAAATTGAAAGAAAAATAAACAAGGAAAAAAGAGAGAGAGCTTGATTCTATTGGTTAATGTTTAGTAGGGGTTTTGATATAGTTTGCCACAACACAAGTCAGCGGCAGGGTAGGGTGCTGGCTCTGGGCACCACCAGGAGACCATCTTGTCAGGCAGGTGGAAAGAGAGGAAATGACTCTCCTCAGGGGGCTGCACCAGGGCAGACCCTCGCCTCCAGCACCCATCCACCACAGCTCCACAGCCCAACCTCACACGCCTGGTCATGGCCCAGATGGTGGGAGGTCACCTTTGTAGTGGCCCAGCCATTAAGGGGCTGCATATTCTTCTGTTAAAAGCCATAAAGGATCATCTTGGGGCTTGCTGTCAAGCTTTCTTCATGGGGGCAAAACAAGGGGCTGCAGAAAACCCTATGAGCATCTCTTTGTAGCCATGATATTTTTTTCTTAAGGCTCTGTTAATGTCTTGCAGAAGCAGCAAGATCACTTGTAAAGTAGAGGAATATTCAGTGCCTTTTCCTTGCACATCATCAGTTTTTACTCTGTCTTGAAGAGTGGGGAGAGAAGAGCACAAGGAAGCCAAAAACCCACTAAATTAGCAGTGACTGGCTGTCAGGAGAAAGTGTCCCTCACTGGTAAATGAGTACAGCTTTCTCCAGTCAGGTGTCCTGTGACTTCTCCAAGGCATTACTTCCAGACATCAGGCTGCTCTCTCAGACGCTGAAACCCAGGCAAGATGAACAGCTGACCTGCTCCAATATGGCAATCCCAACGGCTGCCAGGTAATGCTGGTTTCGCTCCAGTTCCTACAGGACACACAAATGCAGGGCAGCCAGCTTCCTCTGGGCCAGCCCAGGGCTGGAGGCAAGTGCTGAAGGAATCGCACAAGGCACATCACGTTCTTCTCAGATGGCTGTGATACTCTTCATGCCACGGTAAATTCCCAGACCAAAAGCCGTAACTCTTGACATTCAACAAACTGCTCCACTTTCTGAGATGTAGCGCGCCGTGTCAACATAGCAGGACACATGGTTTTAGGAAGCAAAGCATATTTTCCTCACTTGACATTTGCACACATCAGTATCTGTCAGGCTCAGCATGTGGCTCTGCAGCTCTTCACCCACGGGCACAGTGAGCTCCAGGCAGGGCTGCACTGCCTCCGGTCCTGTGCTGGGCTGGTGTGCACAGCCCTCCCTGGCTGCTCTGCCAAGCAGGCTGGCCCTGCAGTACCCTCTGCTGTTCCGCTGCTGGCACGGCCCAAGAGGCAATTTTCACTGCTCAGTTGGTTTTGTTAGGGAGTGGGAACACGAACTCATTTCCTAACCCCTCCTGGAAGAGGGAAAGCAAAGAAGCAAGGTGTGTCCTTTTCAAGATCTCTTCCCTGGGAACCACCTTCATTCTCACATGCCAGGGATTCTTCTGCCAGGGAGTGGAGAACACTCACGCACCCTTGAGTGAGCCAAGACACTAAATACCATCAGTCATGTATTCCTTCCCATATCCTCTGATCAGCCCTGCAGTGAAACACGTGTCTGGTGGCAGCTAGTTGGAGACAAAGGCCAGCAAGGGAGGATTACCCACCCTCCCCATCCAAAACGTTTACATGTGGTAGAAATGAGAAAGGAGGTACCAGTCAGGGAGACATCTCATTTTGTCACAGAAGAGCCCAGCTGCTCCTGCACAAAGCAGCCATCAGTGACCAGGAACACAGAAAACAGCAAGAAGAGGTATTTCCCTTCTGACAGTTTTGACTGAAGAAAGGGAAAAAAAGTCAACTTGATCTCTGGGAGAGTGATCAAGTTGCTGTAAGGTTAAAAACAGCAGCAAGAAAAGCTTTAATGTTCAAGTAAAAGAAAAAGCCTGAAGTAGTATGGACAGTCAGCTCTGTTAAGACAAAGCTCTTTAGGGAACACACAGTTAAAAATCGCCTCAGCAACACTCAGTCCTGGAGAGACAAGCTGAAAGCTTCTTTTTGTAAGGGATCCTTTTGATATTTCCTTGCTTGAAGTTCTGTCTCTACCAGGCAGGAGAAGGGCTTCCAGAAAAGGAGGAAAGCTAGAAGTGTTATGCACATGAGTTATCCCCAGGCACCTGTTACCATTTTAGTGACCAGCTGATTTATACCACCCTGAAATAATATACTTATTTTTCAAGAAGCCAGAGAGAAAGATATGCACCGATAAGAGCTGGCAGTTCACCAGCCCCAGTGTTCTCTTCTGGAGAACACTGGCAAGAGGCCACACAACAGACTGCTGGATACAGGCTACTCCACCTTGTTAGGGCATGGGACTCAAGACTCCTTAGACCTCTCCCACAGTTACAGGGAAAAAGCAGCTGAGCAGAACAAGTCAGAGCAGAAGCTTCTGGTTTTCCATACCAAAATGCTTATCTCCTCTGCCTAAAGTTATCCCTTAACACCCATGCAGTAACATATTTGCAGATCACTCAGACACTTCAACACAAAGCAACAATTCAAACTAGAATCGCTTTCACATGGCAGATTAAAACCGAGTATGACTTCCATCCCCCACTCGACACTGAGGGCCCAACTCTCTCTCTGCTCCAGCTAGAGACAAATGGAACAGGCTCCACATTTCTGGAGTACTAGGTCTACCTGCCATCCCCAAGCACAGGAACCACAGCAGGCATCAGAGCCACAGCACCTCCAAACACTCTAAAAATCTCAAGTTACTTTTGTCCTGCAAACATCCACAGAAGGAGAAACCATAAAATGTAGTATTTGTCAACAACTAAAACAAGCTCAGGGACAGCAGGACTGCACTTTGCTTAAGGGTAGGAAAAGAAGATTATCCTACATTGCAGGAAAATCTGAGAGAAGCAGGATGTACCAGAAGGTAGCTAGGGCTCACCATCTCTCTCATATGAAGGATGCCACAGTGTTTTCGGGGACTGCAAGCTACGAGGACATCAGCAAGACGCTCTGACAGTCACTGCACAAGGTGGTTTGAATGTACGCAGGTCCGTATCAGCTTCCCTTCAAGTTCCAAGGACGGAATAAAACATTCTTCCGTGACCTTCATCAAGAGCTGCTGCCCACAGCACTAATGCAAAACAGCAATACCTCACACTCCGTGTTTCCTTTGCAGCCTCAAGGCAACTGACCGCAAGGTGCCACTGACTTGGTGCCAGCCCAAACAGCTGGATCGAGCCATCCAGCACAGTCACTCTCCAAGCAAGGTCAGGCTCAGGGAGAGCAAGGCTCTGTCCTAAGCACCTTCCCTCCATTTCTGCAGAGAGGTAAGAAGAGCGGTAAGGTAACGACTCAACAGCGTGCCACCATAACTTCCATTTGACTCCCAGAGCTGCCATCCACGCACCAGTAATAGGTCTCGTCAAGTCAGAAAGAAAACTGGATTGAGGAAAAAAAGATAGTTAAAGGGTGAATCTACACAAAACTAAGTTTGAGGTTGGCCAGGGAAGGGTGACAGCACAGCACAAACATAGGCATTGCCTTCCCCTTCCCAGGGAAGGAAGGCACATGATGTACACGTCAACCACAAGCCTCCAGACTGTGTGCAACACCTCGCTAAGTCTCAACAGACCTGCAGCATCTACAGTCAAAAACCAAACAAACCAAGTGTCTCTTTTGTGCATTCTTCTGGGAGACCCAAGTGCTCCACCCCAGTAGCTACTATCTGCTGCACACAGAAACTAAGATGGATGCAAAGCAAAGCCTCCAGCTTTTCAAGTGCTATCTGTGGCTGCTCACCTCTTCACCTCTGCAAGCAAAGTATCTTAAGACTCCACACTTTCCATTGCCTTTCATTGTTTCACTGTTCTCTCAAGTGTCTTGTCCTGCTCTTCAGTAGACTAAGCCTTGGTTATTTCAGATGCCACACCTCCAGTAGCAGCGAGACAGCTGCGCACTGTGGGACAAAGCAGCTCTTAACCCTCCGTACAGAACACATGGCACCTGGAGATAAAGTGGTCTTTGCTGACAGGATTTTGTCTCAAGACTGATCTTCCAGAAGTCAGCAGAACAGACCAGCATCTGAACACCTTCAGAGTCCATTATAAAACCTTCCACTCAAACAGACTGTTCTTACTGTAGCTACCATATTACTAATAGCAGCGTAACTATATAATTCTCCAACCTCCGGTTTAAAAGAAGATCTCAGAAAAGACTAGAAAACTGTAGTGAAATCCAGTAATGGCCTACCAGACACCAATTTCATTTTATCCAAGAAGTACTTAGATGTCACAAGGGTGCAGTACTGCATGCTAAAGGAAACTAAGCTGGATTTCCAACTCCACTGCAATCTATCAAATATTCTTCTCAGTATCCTTCAGATATGCTGGGCTCCCTTGTAGCTAATCTCCTCTCTCCAGCTAAATCCAGTCTCACCATAGGAATTTCCACGGCTTCAGAGATGCTTCTGCACACTTTAATCCTTCAGAGGCTCTCAGAAGCTGCACCTTTAATTTCTTAGCATCACTAGTCTGAGCGCTCTTTCCGCTCAAGGAGAAGCGGCACCCCTCTCCCTCACTTCTGCCTGATATCCTGGAAGGACTCCTCCTCAACCCTGCTTATTGCCTCCTCAGAGCATCTGGTTCCACGAAGTCTGCTGTGATGGCCTTGGAGATTGCGTCACCACTTGGCTCCAAGGTTGGGCCTCTCCAGACATCAGAGGACGAGCTGAGGCATTGCTCATTGCACTCACTCAGGATGCGCGGCCCTGCTCCCAGGCAAACACGGGACTGCTGCTGCTCACTGCTCCAACAGCACAGCAGTCAGTCACTGCAAAACTCAGCTGGTGAGGTCTTCTGCTAATTGCTTTTGGTATCTTGCAGGGAAGGAACACTCCATCATGAGGAATAGGCAAGGGAAAAGGGACAACACTACACAAAAAAGCCACTTATGTCTTCAGACAGACCATGGAGTAATCAAAGAAGTATGCAAGATCTCCCTGCTAGTTTTGGTGCCTTGCAGAGAGGGACAGGTCAAAACCAAATCATACTTTCAGAGACTTCAAGTGAGGCATGTGACAACACAGGCTGTTGTGTCAGAGGTTCTCCCCCCTCACTCACCACCATCACAGCTTACCTATCTCTCAGTTGTCAGTTGTATGAATTCAAGTTGTCAATCACATGAAAGTCTGCTTTTACAGCCATATCAGCAGCAGATCTAACTGGGTTAAAAATAAACTTGAAGAAAATGCCTAGGCATGGGAACAAGCAGCTGACCAGCAGAAACTTTCTAAATTATTTCACCAATTCACTTCTGATCAAAACATGGAGATGTAGATGCATCCTCAGACACTCAAAATTACAGAACTGTAGGCGCTGTTCATCTAACCAAATCTCCAACAAGGCCCCCATTCAACCACCATGAGCTCACTAATTCTTCCCAGCAGCATCAGAGAAGGAGCACATCTCAAGGCGAGAACTGGAAGAACCACCAGCAGCAGACAACTGCTTTCAATGCAGATCCTGGCAGGCACCCCATGCAGGCCAAGCAAGTGGAGTACAAACCACAAATCCCGCGAACAGCTCCAAGATGAACAGTCCAGGTTATCCTCAGACCTTTGGGTCCATGGGTGAAGAGCACATGGCAGACACGCCAGATCAGGCACGCAAACCCTGTGCAAAGGGAAGCAGTAGAGTCCCTGGGGACTGTGTGACAGCCCAAGCAACAGGGAGATGCAGGTTGAACAGCCCAGAGGAAGGTGAAGTGTGTACCCTGTGGGCCTGGAGCAAGGCACTTAAAAGAGTAAAGAGGCAAGAAACACTTGATGCCATGGTGATGGGTGAAGTGCACAGACCCACGCAGGCAGGAGAAACTACGTTAACTCCAGCTATTTTTGAAGCGGGTGGCAGTTGTTTGTGCATCCCCAAGATAAAGGCTCTCCAAGATGGATCGAGGAGGGGGATAATTAAACCCCAGGAAGACAATAAATAAAGAGAGGCCATGGAATAGCAGCAAGATCTTAGCAGCCAGGAGAAGAGCTGGCCCTCCATCCCCACCCTCCTTCCTCCCCCATCCATCACCAACTACTTGGGGTTTGGCAGTGTGCTCACTTTCCCACAGTAGCCGATCTATTACTGTTTGGAAGAGACTCTTCCTTCCCCTCCTCCCCTCCTTTTCAGGCCACAGGGGTCCTGCTTGGCAGCCCCCGGATCCCCCTCTACTCTGAATGTCTGGTGACCAGCCAATCCCATGCAAAGAGCATTAACCCCTCTTCACCAGGAACAGCCGGAGAAACCTGACTCCATGCTGAGAGGTTTCTCTAGGGTGTCTCCCCCTCCTTCTCTCCTCCCCTTCCCCAACCCCCGCTGCTCATTCTCTCGCCTTTTTCTCCCCTTTCCTTTCATTTCTGAAAAACTAATTCCAGCCCAGGGAGTGTCACATCTTCCCGAGAATGTTACACAAGCCCATGGGAATTTTTGTTGGACCACGAACAGACCCTTATTTATTTGTCTCTTCTGCCTTTGTTCTTCATTTCCTCTTTCAAGATTTAGGCAAGACCTCGACACAGTGCTGCCTGGATCCCCTGCTGCCACTTCACTTTGTTATTATTTTCGGAAAGAAAGTGCTGATAGGCAGAGAGCTCTTCAATGCCTTGCCACAAGGCAGGAATAAGTCAGCCCAGACTCCCACCTCTGGGGTGGACAAAGGGCATGAGCTCAGGGGCTCTGGCTTGCAGAGACAACCCCCTGCTTATGTTATCGTTCTGACTGCAGCATCGCAGCCCCTCGGATTAAATCCACACGAATCAATTCTGCAGTCACAGCTCTATGCCGGTAACAGGCATATGGCACCACGAAAAGGGGCAGTTTCTCAGAATGAAATCAAAAGCCTCCTAATGCACTTAACTCAGGGTCACATAAATCTCTCTTCTGCCTCCCACAGACAACTGGATCTTGTTTACAGGCATTGCAGCAGGCCTGGGTCTCAGCAATATGTTTACTACTTCTGCACAAACATTCCCTTTCACTAACCAAAGCAGTACCCTGATGCCCAGATTAATCCAAGCAGAAAGAACTGGGAGCAGGTTTATGGGGAAAGAGGGAGAAAGTTTGTCTTCCTCAGCAAAATCAAATGCCATCCCGGACATCACACAGATTTCGGGACCGCTTGTCTTCACATTCTTCCTTTAGGTTGTCTTATTTATGGAGAAGGATGAGGAGGAATTTTGTGTTTAGTCAGTTGCTGATGCCCCTGACAAGAGGTAAAACCATTCGATGAAAGAATGGGGTTTTTTCAGGCTGAAGAGCCCAAGAACCATGCAGGGCAAGGTGGGACAGCACAGCTTGTCCAGAGAACATACAGTGACTACCTGTCCAACTCTGCCCCAAACGAAAAAAGCCACAAGTGGACACTGTGCAAATAAAAACAGGGAAGCTGCACATTTCTGCTCAACTGTACAACAGACAGAGCAGTTTACTACCACAATCACTTGATTACAGGCCAAGTTTCTTTCCTTCTCCACCCTCAGCCGTTTTCCTCCCCTCTCAGGTCTTCAGTAACACAAACATTTATATTGAACTGTGTCTCTGAGAAGCCAGCTGCCACAAACAGGTCAAAAAGGAAGGAAAGGAGAAAGACAGAACTAATGTGTAAGCACATTATGAGAATCGGTTATGAACAAGAAGGATGTGCAGTGCAGGAGGGGAGCTGTGGTCATGTTGAAGTCAACAGGACAAGCAGGGCTGAAGCAGGACAGCCCACGTGTGTGGCACAGCAACCTGCCACAGTGAGGCAGAGGGACAAAGGGCATTAAGCTCATACGTAGCTGGGCTACCCAGCTCTTCTTCATGATGCTCTACTGCTGCAAGAGCCTGTAACAAACTGCCCCAGCCTCCCTCTGCCCTCAGTTGGTTTCTCTTCAGGGTTTAATCACTGAGAAGTGATGGGAATTTCAGCTGCACAGTTTGCTACTCAACCACCTGATGTATCCAGCGCTCAGGTCCTGATGATCTTGTGTAAAGTCCAGTGGACCATGCCATGACAAATCTAAAAAACACTCTGGCAAGGTAAGATGGGCTTTCGAAAGAGAAAAAATGCTTTCAAGCATCTAAATATTTTAGAGAACGGTCCAGAAGATCCCTGCCCCCGATCCACAACACAGCACTGTAACTGAGTCAGGGACCAAATCCAAGCACCAGATTCATTGTCTCCAGCTTGACATAGTCTCTTTAGTGCAAAGACAAGGCTCTGAACGCAGGAACCTCTCGCACAGCCCCAAGCCACGGAGATGCTCAGCAGTATCATACACCTGAGTGATGCAGAAACCAGAACTCCATTTTCAGGGCAGTTCAGCTGCACAGAACCATATGTAAACAAACACGGGCAGAAAGGAAGCCCACAGCACTTCCTCATCACTAAGTGATAGACTCTGGATCCCTGACAAACTCCCCTTCCCTCCCCCCCAGTGCTCACAGGAAGCGAGAAGATTCTGTTCCAGAGCACAACTGCACTATAAATAATTCAAGAGACTGCTAAATTATGCAAAAGCAATCCCATCGTCCCCCCAGCCAAGCTGAATGCAGGTGTGGTCAACCCTTCCTCCAGAAGTTGCTGATAGATAGGGATTCTGAGGCCACAGAGGCTTTGTGCCAATAGCACATATCTGAGAGCACATCAGCCACTTGCTCACAGTCAGGCCTGCACCGAGCAACAGCACGACAAGAGGTATTTGGGGACACAGGGCTGATGGGGAAACAGCAGCTCCTTTAACCCACCTCTTCTCCAGAGACCTCGCGTGGCCCCAGGAGCAAATGTAGAAAATCGTGTCCCCTTCAAGCAAGGCTGCTCAGTAGGTCTTGCCTCCAAGGATCAGATTAGCTGGCAAAAGCTGCAGCTGGACAGCATTGGCACAGTGAGGCAGGGAAGAAAGGACTGCTGGGGCAGGTGGGGAGGAGAAAAGGGAACAAAAAGAACTCTGGAGCAGTAAAGAAGGAACAGTTTTGCTAGCACAAATAATGTACAGGGAAGGCTGAGCTGAAAGCAGAAAGAAACAGGGTCGGTTCTGCTGCCCTAATATTCCACCTTCAGGAGATCCTGCTTTCCTGAATATCAGGGCTTCCAAAGTTTCCCTTGGAAATGGGGTCATTAAGCAACAGAGTGCAGCTCATGCTGATCACTCCAGGGCACCGCTCTCCTCATTTACCCTGCCCTTTGCTCTGCCTCAGAGCCAGCCCTCACGCTACAAGCTCCATGAAAACACAACTTCCTCACACACAGTGAGCACCATGCACGCTCAGCCCCTACACAGACAAATCCTTCTTCCAAAACCCTACCTTTCCTAGCTGCTGCAGCCTCCAAGATCTGCGCGTGCCCAACACGCTCGGCCTGCACAGGCCTCCATCCTCCTCCTTTTGCCTGCTGCCCAGCTAGAGGTATTTGCATTAGAGGAAAGAGGAACTGAAAGCACTACCGAAGCCCTCTCTTCAGCCTCAGCACAACCATCTTAAAATCTCAGGTCTCTAGTTTACTTTCCCTTTCTTTCTTAAAGGGATCAGCATCTAGGACAGAGACTCCCTTTCATGACTCTTTGCCGTGCTGTCTCCCTGGCTTTCTGTTCAGTTCCAGTATCCGCATGCTGGAACAGGGGATCCCAAGGCAGTCAAAGCCGGCATAGCAGATACTTGCGCTTAGATCACAGGTTTCACAGCTGCGAGCCGCTATGCCGCGGGTCTGATTTGCATTAGTCTCTCAGGTGTGCTCCAAACCTGCTTGCCGCAGCTTTGCCATCATGCAAGAAACATGCAGCAGTATCCCAAGATAAAAATTACCCCAAAGCCTTGAAGAGAGCATGGAGTTTGATTCTGCCCGCTAACCCTAGCCCAACCTGTACAGATTGACACACGGATGGGAAAACGACACTCTGAGGGAAAGGCAGCAGGGAGCCAGAATTATAGATTAGGCAGCAGATCAAGAAGGAGGCAGTATCTGTGGTGAAAAGGGCTGCAGAACCCCAGCAGTGACTAGAAAGTTATTGATAACCCCTGGCTCAGCACCCACACCCAGCTGTTCTCCAGGATTTCGGAGACAGCCAGCAGCAAAGCAAGTACAGGAAGTGTGCCACTTTGGTTGCTGCTCTCCTGACAAGCCCCTGCGTTTGCCACTGCCTCAGTTTCCCTGTGTGGGAAATGAGACTTTTCTACTCTGGGTAAAGGCTTAACTAATTAAAAGAAGCTTAATAGGTTGCTTCGAGGTCCTTCGAGAGAAATTATGTCAAAATGCAAGACAGAGATGATCCTCAGAAAGAGGAGAAGCCCACTCTGCTTTTCTCCCTTCCAGTCAGCCACATCCACCTCTCCTCCTGCTTGCAATTTGTGCATTACAGACTGAAAAAGACTGCTGGCAAACCTCAGTGTGGTCATACCCCACAGCCACGGCTGATGTTTTGGAAGAAGCCTATTTAGATACAGACCTGGGCCATTCCCCTAGGCGGGGAAACAAGGAACCTTACCTGAGGTCATCAAGCTGCCTATTCAGCTAGAGGGGTTATCTCGGTACAAAAGGCCAAGGCACCAACAGCAAGCAGCTCACATAACTTTTGCTGTCCTAAAGCAGGGAATAATCACTTCCAAAATCACAACTCTAGAACAAGCCCTTGCTGTTTGTAAGGCAGCCAGCTCCCTTCACACTGCTTCTTCCCTCACCCTGCCTGATGAAAGCTCAAAGTGCAGTGCTGTACTCCCTTTCACCTATCAGCTCTACCAGGCAAGTTTCTGAGCACAAAAATACACCCACCCTGCTTCACGTGTTCAGAGGTCTGAAGAGCAGGAGGTACCTGTGGTGCTTCAGGAAGACCTTCAGGAAGTAAAGGGTCTGCATGCCAAGGAACACAAAGAAGTCAGAAAAAGAAGGTAAAGAAATCACGTTTCTGCCTTCCTGAGATATGCAGCCAGAGTTTATTCCACAGGGATGCAGGCATAGAGTGCTTTTGTAAGTCCTAAACCTCTGCTCCAGCACAGAGCATTACTCTTCACCTTCCCATGGAGAAGGGGGAAGTCACCAGCTTTGTGACAGCAACTCTGCCCTGGCCCCCGGGACAAGCAGCTGGTCCTGGCACCCCACCCAGCACTGCTGCTGTAGCACAGCCCAGTCCTTGCAAGACATTCACCTAATGCTGTCAAAGCACCCCAAACCCTATCCAAAACTGCCCACAATGCCAGGCTTGGCCCCTCCATGCAGCTCTGTCATGGCTCCTCAAGGCCAGCCTGTATCACTGACCCAACTGCACGATCCACGTGTGCACTGCAGATACGTCACCACCTTTCCAAGAACAGGATGGGGAGCAGCAGGCATTCCTAAGACAACCTCCATGTCCCCCTGGACTGCACTGCCTCACGTGCCTACCTCCCCCAATTTTCAGATCCCACTGTAATGTTTTATTGTAGTGTCCTAATGGCATTTTGCGCTAGTGAAGTGCAGCCTGGCCTTTTGTGCAGAAAACACGTGGGCACAACTACCCACACTTTTCTGCTTCTGTAGTCAGGGCTGATAACATGAACCAGCCCTTTGAGGCACCTCCACTGACCTAAAGTCATGAAGACATCTCTTGTGCCAGTCAGTACGCCCTCCACCCTCCTCTCTGCCAGAGTTACTGACAGCTGTACCAGTCTTCGTTAGCACCACCTCCTCCAGCTACATCCCACTGATTGGGTCACAGATTACAACAATGTACAAAGGGCTCATTTTAGAGCAACTAACCCCACCTAAAACGTAATCGGCCGTCAGGAATGAATGCTGGCCCAGCTTGCCTCATCTATCCATCACCAAACTCCCCCACTTCCTTCCTCCACCTTTATGGTCCAGCGCAGAGGCTGGGCAGTGTAGGGCTGTCAATTTGTGATAGATAGCAGGTGCACCTTAAAGATGCTGCTCTCAAGAGAGGAGGAAGCTCAGACACAGCAAGCTGAAAACTCAGCTATAAACCCTGCCACGAGACAGAGGTTATCTCTGCTTGCTGACAGGTCAAAGCAAGGGAGGGACAGAGAGAAACTTGTCTATCCTAAGGTGCCCTTCACATACTGAACATGCACAACAACATCTACGTGCACTGCCCTAAAGAACTGCCATACCCATGACTGCTTACATGCTCCACGTTTATTGCAGGCACAAACTCTACAAAAGTGCCTGTGTTCCAGGGTAAGTGCATCCAGCAGGACCCGTGTGCATTGCTACACGCACCCAGCAAACAGCCACCCACGTTTGTCACACAAGCATCCCTTAAAGGCATGCAGTAAGCATGTTACACCAATCTGGCAGGCCCCAGTGTCACACTGCACTTAGCCAGTTGCGCGTGGGAGGAGGAGAAAGGTAAACATAAGGCACATGGGAAGCCCACAAGCACACAAACCTCACAGGTACGCTCCTCAAGCAAACACACCAAGTGTGTCTGTGCCTGCCATGCGCCTGGCCGAGGTTCACCAGGCTCTGCGCTCACCGTGCAGCCCCAGCAAGCCTCCAGACCAGCTATCCCTGTCTCATGTTAGGCACAAGTACTCCAGGTAAGTTCATAGTTGTGAGCATCCACTGAAGCTAACATTTCTGCAAGTACACTCACTAATTTTCCACCCACTCTTCTTGACCTCCTTGCTAAGGCAACCCCTGCGTGCCACACACACAACTCTTTTTTCAATCTTACCAGCATTTGCAGGGAGGGAGGAAAGCAGGCAGGCAGCTCAGCCACCAAAACCACTTTGGAAACAGAGTGTGGAGGGCACCTCCAATGGAGGTGAGCCTCAGCAGCACCTAGGACCAAAGGTGTACTAGCCAAAAGGCAGCAGCTGGGCCACCAAATTAGGAACTGGGCAAGAAAACATACCTGCAGCTAGCCAGAATCCATCCCCTCTCCTAAGGATATAATTGCCATATTCAGGGCATTAATAAACAGGCTATGCAGGTATAACTGAGTCCTCGAAGGGAGGAATGCTATACCTTGCAGTCAATTTCTTACCACTACTGCAAAATCACCTGAGGGTGCAGAGGAGCTATAAATCTTTGAGGGACTTTTATGACATGCAATAGAAGAGCCACAGCTTTACTCTTCTTCTGCAGTTTGCAACAGCTTTCATTCAATGCTTGTTTTATAGTGCTACAGGGAGGTTGGAGACTCCCTCCCCAGGAATAGCTCAAAGGACTGCTCTTCTCCCACTCTAGCTTGGAGGACACATTCCCAGCACTACTACGGGGGCTGAAACAAGCACAGGTGCTACAGCTGTGTTTAGGGGGACTTTAGAAACTGGAGGTTTGCTGGAGTGTAGGGACACCCTCCCTCCCCTCAGAGATGTCTCTCCATTGCCTGACGGTCAAGCAATGAATTGTAGGTCCTGCTTGATTTCTGCCCTTCTCTGAGAAGTTGGCAGCAACCAGGCTGCAGCAACAGGAACTTGCGAGTGCTTCCTAAATCACAGGCGCCAGCTGGACTCAAACACCACTGCTGCGGATGGGACCCACAAGAGACATCCTTTGGGGAGGGAACCTGAAAAGTTCCTGCTGACTCACACCCTGCCAAGATGAGGGATACAGGGGCAAGAGTAGGCAGGAACTTGAAATTCAGCTTGGGGGTTCCTGGTGACTCAAGTCATATTTGTTGGCAGGGCTGCACCGAGTGTTTTCACATGCTTGAACTTCCCACTCAAGAAGAGAGGTTTGGAATTAACTGGAGGGTCGTTCTATGGGAGGAGAGGTGCTCAGCATTCACATTACGTTCTGGAGACAGGGCAGACATGCTCCCGACCCAAGCTCTGCCGTAGGGTGCAAAGGAGAAGTGCAAGACCCCAGCTTCATTTCTGGGAAACAGGCAGGGCTCCCGTGCGACCCAGGCGCGGCTCGAGGAAACGTAGCATGCGGAAATCCCCGAAGGAAAACCACGGGCTGAGGCACCGAGAGAAGCCTCTCTCCATCCCGCGCCACGCTCCCTCCCTTACTGAGCTATCTGAGGAAGTCTAGAGCTGCAGCAGACGCCGTGTTCCCCATCAACCTTGTCACTCTCGCCCAGAGAGCAAAACTCTCGCAAGGACTGAGCTACACCAGCCTGTGTGACTCCGGTAGGACATACAGCTATTCCAGCCCACAAACAACCCGAGAGCACGGCACCAGCGGGGAGAACTTGGGTGCCCGCGTCCCTCTGCGGCCAGCCCCGAACGGGGGAACTGCAGCCATCCGACACGGAGACAGAGCAGGGCAGAGGGGACGTTCGGTGATACACATATATTTGTATGGATGTTTTCCCTCCCACGCACGCACTCCTGTTACTCCTTCTCGCTTGCTGCAGGCTTGGCACGCATCCCCAGCCCGTGCCCTCCTCGCAAGCCGAGCCCGGGCAGCAGATGGGCCTTCGCTGCAGTGCCCCGGCCGGAGGGAGGGTGCCTCCATCCCCGGCGAGCCCTCCGCTGCGGGCAGAGGGCTGGCAGCATCACCTCCCTCCTCCCCACAGCCGATGCTCCCTAGCAGGGGATGCCGGGATTATGGGGGGGCGTGGGGAGGAGGGGGGGAGAGAATAAAAAAATAGCACTAATATAAATAAATAAGGAGCCCAAAGGTGGGGGCTAGGCGGGGGAAGCCTCTCCAGCAGCGCTCGCAGGGGATGACGCCGCCCCCCCGGGCCGAGGCACAACTTGCAGGTGGCTACAGCGGCCGGGGGGGACGGACCGAGGAGGGTCCCGCCGCCGCTGCCCGCAGCCCCGGGGCGGCTCCCCCAGGGCGCGCTCTGCCCGCCGCCCCAGCCCCGCTGCCCCCTCGCTCACTCACCCCCGGCCGGCGCAGTGTCGGTGCCCGCCGGGCCCCCGGCGGGGCGAGGCTGCCGCTCGCCC
>VZTF01002165.1:50430-162885 GCA_013397755.1 Cnemophilus loriae
CGCCCGCCCCCCGGGGCACGGCCAGGCCGCCCCCCGCCTCCCCGCACAAAGGAGCCCCGCGGATGGGGGCCCGGCGGGGCGCGCAGGGCCGGGGGTGGGTTATGGAGCGGGCTGCGGTAGCGAGTGCCGGGCCAGGCGGTGCCCCCCGAGGATGCTGCGGGGCCGAGGCAGAGCCGCCGTGTCGCCCGCAGCCCCGCGGCAGAGCCGCCCCCTCAGCATCTCTCCCCGCGGCCCGGGGAACGAGCGAGGGCGGGAGCACTCGTTGTTTGGCGGGAGGGAGGCAAGGCGAGGTGGGGATGCGTGAGCTGCCTTGCCCAGCGACATCAGGAAGTTTTGCTGTGGTGCCAGGAATAGAACCTGCGTCTGCTGACTCCCGGTCTTGCACCCTAACCGCAAAAGCTGGCTTTTCTCCATTCAACTTTTCCCTGCCTTCTTCCACATTGGGCCCATCTTTGGAAAGGAAAACAAAGCCAAGCCAAGCCAAACCATAACACCACCACCAGCCCCTCTCCCCTGGCTGAACGGCACCGCTGCAAACATGCTAAAACACAGCCGTGGGACCTCACCCCTTGCGGCCACGAGCAAGGGAAAGGTCAAAAGGAAGCAGAATTAGAGTACACCCTTCCTCGACATTTCGTGGGAATTTGGAAAAACAGCCCATTAAAAACAAAGCCTCGGTGCCAGCACCTCTCCAACTTGCCGTTTATCATATGGGCACACTGGACAGCTCGCTGGGGAGAAGGTGAGAAGTGGCTCTGTCAAATTGCCACTGCCTGTTCTGAGCGCTTGCAGCATCCCGATGGGGATGCACAAGAGTCTGCCCTACGCTCTGATCTGCTGCCTGGCCAGCACCAGAGAGGCTTTCCATGGGAAAGGGTCGCCCGAGTTTTAAGGCCAAGATGGAGAACATGCCAGAGCTCAGGCAGAGAGACAGCGTAATTGAAGGGGAATTTTCCCCAATGCAAACTCAGCTAGGCTGAGTAAAGACAGTCAGAGGTCAGCTGGATTCAGAAGTGCCTCTAGAGTATTGTAGAAGCATTGAGGGAAAGGAATGAGGACAGAGGAGGGAGACAATGATACAGCAAGGGAAGTTCTCATGACATGAGGGAGGTCATTTTGTGGCAGACACTACACCGCACCAGCACAAGTCCTTGAGGACACTGAAAGGCTCCACCTTGATGACAGCAATACCATATTGGTGGGAACACAGTGGGAAGACAACAGCATCCCCATCTCTGTGAGTCCAGAATGAAGTTGCTCTCTGACAAGACTATGCTCTTCAAGACAGTCATGGGTCCCTAGCAGAGAACTGGGCTTGAAGGGAGTCCTCAGCTCCTACATCCCTAGGGAGAATTTGACAGCCATGATTCAACTTGCATTGAGTCCATGACTGCTTTTTTTTGGGGGGGGGAGGTTTTTCTGAGATGTCTGGCAAGTGACAGCATTAGCCTTGCATATGTGGGTGATGTCAGCTCTGGGAGTATAAATCCTATTAGGGATGGGCAGCCATCACCAATTCATTTCCCCCAGCTGGCGAACACCCATCGCAGAAGGGATGGTTGGCACTAACGGGAAGAAAACATCGCTATTTCAGACCTCCTTTGCTCATAAAACATTTTCCCTTTGCTTCAAATATTACCCCTGGGGTGATGTGAAGACAGCTAACACTTTTCCATGTTAATGTGATAAAACTGGAGGCTTACGGGCTCACCCAGAGATTGCAAATGTTCAAGAGCATCAGACCGCAAACCTAGAGGTAGGATAATATCCTGTGCACAGAGAGGCATGTGCAATACCACAGCTCCTCAGTCTTGTGACAGTGTTTGCCACGCTCAGTACTCCTAACTAGAGAGACAGGATCCTGCAGCCTCTCTGAGGTGTCTGCCCCTCTGCTACACTATGCAACAATGTGAAGGGGAATGTGGGGTTTTAGCTTCGCCTCTGAATCTTTGTGTGAGGAAAGACGAAATTTTGCTCTTCTTTCCTGAGCTAACCCCGGAGCAGAATGATGAAGAAGGCTGTTGTTTCAGCATGTGCTAGTAGACTGCCAGATGCAACAGCATGCTGGTATCTCCTTCACACCAGTGCAACTGCATCTATACCTCCTCTCAAGCAGAACCTGGTTTCTAAAGCCACGTGGTTTTGGAGGTTTTGTGGGTCCAGACACAGAAGTTGGGGGTTTTATATGTTTTTACTAATGGTATTGTGTGCTTTGATGGCACCAGAGTGAGGCTGTAGTCTTAGATGTAGTATCCAAGCACTTCATGATTTCTAATTTACTCAGTTATCATCCTCTCTCCTAAAGGTAAAACCCCCAAACCTTTGGCACTGTTTTACATAAAAGAAACAGAGGATTGGAAAAGTTATGTGATTTGCCGGAGGCCAAACAGAGAGGTTGTGGTAGGGTAGAAAACTGACTGTGGATCTTGAATTAGCACCCTAACCATTGCTGTCTGTGGAGTGTTTTCTCTCTATTTTGTGTACTTCAGTTTGAGGCATGCTGGACAAGCTCCCTTGGGATAAGGAGTCATTTTTAGCCCGATTCCTTACAGAAATGAAGCTCTCACAATTGTGTTGTCTATCTGCCTGTCTATCAGCCGCCCACGATACGGTTTGAATCCACTGGCCAATTTCAACCCAACCCAGCGGCTAGGAAGGGATTTTACAGTAAAACAATTCAGATGAGCTCCATGATGAGCCGAAAGAGGTGAGGGAAGAGAGGAAGGAAGAGAATACTCGTGTGACTGTGGGCTGCATGGCATCCAAACACCACTTCTGGCATGGCATGTGATGCTTCCAGCCCCTCTCTGGGGCGAGAGAAAGAGATTGAGCTCAGGTCTATGTGTGGGGCTGGTGAGGCCAGGAAGTAGCTGAGCACACTGCAGGGATGTCCTGGGCATGCAGCAGCCCCAGGCATGAATGTAGCAGAGATGATCATCCTGCCGCTGGCAGAGCAACTTCTGCTCTCCACGCTCCCTAACCCTCACTGGCTGCTCCTCTGGGGAAAACAGCCGATTAACATATTGCAATGAGTTAACCTTAAATGGTCTAAAAATCCAAACGTCTGCATGCAAATGAATTCTGATGGAAGCAGCAAGATAAAACACCAGCCAGCCACAGCTGAGCTTGTTTACTAACTGAGACACTTTTGTGTTTGCAGCTGAAGCCAAGGTGGTGCTCTCAGTCCTGTGACGATTTGCACCTCCCCACTCCATGCTCCTGCCTTGCCAGGTGCAAGGCTTTGAAGCAAAATATTGTTCTATATGGTTTTTTTCCTTATATTTTGGTGGCCACGATGTGTAACATGCCCTATTTTCTTCCTCTTGGGCAGTGCCAAAAGTGGGTGGTGTGGGCAAGAGCCTCCAGGCAGAGTGTCAGGCATACGCTGGGCTTTACAAACCCAGCAGAGCTGGTAGCTCCAACCTGCCAGCCAAAGGCAAGGGATGGAAAAGCCCTTCTCCATCACTTCTGGGTGAACCTGGTTTGCACCCAAGGGGCTGTGCTCAGTTGCTATTAGGTAACTTTTCTTCACCTTGTGGTTAATGCTGATAAGTGGTTCTTGGTCTCTCTGCATGCAAATCGTTGACATTTGGTAAACTCCTTTGCACTGAGT
Source organism: Cnemophilus loriae (assembly GCA_013397755.1). Lineage (NCBI taxonomy): Eukaryota > Metazoa > Chordata > Aves > Passeriformes > Corvidae > Cnemophilus > Cnemophilus loriae. The sequence continues at coordinate 54,044 of VZTF01002165.1, forward strand.
TACAGAGCAGAGTTAATGGTGGCAGAGCCAAACTTTCACTGTCACCCTTTCTCCAGAAGATCACCAAAAGGTCATGTCTTTCCCCCCCTCTTTGGAATTAGAGTCCTTTTAATGCCCTTTGGAGCTAGACTCTGCAAACAAAGTCCTCCTTTGAGCCAGCCAGCCTTGAAATCCGATGCCCTTGTTCACTTTGCTCTGCTGGTGGCAGGGAGGGAAACAACCAAGTGACATTTCTATCGGTCTCAAGGCAAACGGCATAAGACAATGATATTTATCTCCTCCTTGAGTGCTCTGAGGCCTTGTATCTGAAGAAAATTACAGTCACTGGCAATCACCATTTCCAGCAATCAGGCTGTAGTTGAGCAAGCGGGAAGGTGAACAAGTGCTGGTACAAATACTCAGGGACTAACCCTAATAGCAGGATCTGCCCAGAAAAGATGCCTTGTGTGCAACAGAAGCAAACAAACGCCTTTAAACTTGCAGTGGTGTTAAGTAACATAAAACTTTGCCAGATACGGACTGTTTTCTCTCATTTCGGAGTTTCTGGCAGCCCTGCTCCTTGGATTATTTGCTGAAATGCAAATAGCACTTGGCTATTTTTCAGTTTGCAATCTTAAAGGCGAAGAGGTTGAGTTTCATCCTCATCTCCTACTACAGAACAATTCTGGGCAGCATGAAAAATCCAGTCTTTCTGCAGCTGGGAGGGCAAAGGAGGCCAGCAGGCATGGAGGCAAAGGGTGTCGCCTGCCACCAGCATCCTGACAGGCCCAGTTCACACCACATTGTACCTGCTAATGCCTCTCTAGCCTGCAAACTCCTTAGCATGGAGCTATATTTTGTGGTAGAGTTTTAGACCACTTGATGTATCAGAGCTTCCACCACTGCCTCTAAGAACAACGGAAATATAAGTAATACCAAGTCAGTGGTGGCTTGTCGGAAATATGAAGCAAAAATTTGGTTTGGCAGCAACCGAGTATGTTTCAACATAAGTTTGATAAAAAGCTCCACCGTGCAGTCAGTAAAAAGCAGAAGAAGTGGCTTCAGAGGCATCTCTGCAGCAAGGCAGAGGAGGTTTTTAACAGCAAGCGCATATAAGCAGCTCAGGGCACTGAGAATCCTGATGTCACTGCATGCTCCTGCTCTGAATCACCTGCTCCTGAGTATGACAGCAAACCCTTCTTGTGGAAGAAATGCTGCCTGGCTGGGTGTTTTCTGGTGTCTTCCCCTCAGCAACAGTCAACAGAAAAGGAGGATGTTGTCTGCCTTCATTTCTCTAGCTCTTTTCACTGCTTGAGCTCAGGTTAGCCTGCATCCTCCAGAGTGCAGGGGGTCAGTAACTACCAGCTCTCCCAGCGATGGACACATGAGCCAACAGGTAATCACTGTTTGGTCTTGGAAATCAGATAAGCCAGAGGATTTTTTTTTCCAGTGTGCAGAACTGTACAAAACAAAGGTGAAGGTGAAGTCAAAAGGAACACATCTCTATGAATGATGCAACGACAGGGGATGGAAGGATTCTGGGAACATGTTGGAAGCCATGTGTACTCCAAAGGAATGGCTGGGTGCCTTGGAGATACACGGAGCTGTTGCTGTGGTCAAGGAGAGGCAGATGACCTCTTGGAGGGAGGCAGTTTGCTCCTTCCCTCCTTCCCAAGGCTGAGTTTTGCTCTTCACACTTAAGAGTGTTAATTTGCTTTTGCAAACGTAATTATCACAACATGACGGAAAAAAAGCCTGGAGAAAAGTGAACTGTGCTTCTCTCTCCTCCTCACACACAGCACCCCCAGCTATCACCTGTCACCCCTCTCCAGTCCCCAGTTCACAATTTTGCAGGCACTTACTCTGTGTTTCTCCTCACTAAACCAGGCTCAGGTTAAACTGACCCACCTCCGTGCTTCTCTGGGTCTGCTGTCTCTCCATCTCACGTGCTCCTCTTATCCCCCCTTGCTGCGGTTCTGGCCTGCTGGGAGCTCCCAAAGGAGAGCTGAAAAGTACCATGGGGAAATCAGGGGCAAAGGGGGTTTTCTTATTTGCCACTTGGGTATAGTTTCCAAGTCCTCTAAAATGGAGCTGTGCCATCAGAAAGGGAAGCCCAGGTCCCATGGAGGTGCTGAGGGGGAAGACAAGACCATTGCATGCTCTCTCCAGCCTTGCCATCCTTAATCCTCACCGCAGGGCCTCTTCCAGACCTGAATTCCAGCACCTACATGTCAAGTTACTCACCGGTTACGGTATTTCCAGGCATGTTCCCTCCCAGCACTGTCCCAGGCAGTTACCACAGCCAAGACAAGGATATGTTGACAAACATCTTCTTTCAAAGGCTCATCCAGCCTTGTGCTTGGGCATACTGCAGTGTGTGCCAGGGTCACTTTACCGGCATGGCCAGGAAGGAAAATGGCGTGCTGGAGTGTTTTTTGTCTGTTGGCTATAATCTGGAGGGGTTTTACTTTGCTGTTTGCATTCACTCCAGATGAATATTTACCTCCATCAGCTACGGTGAAGCAGCAGTTAACTCTTCCGTGCATGCTGTGGGGGCCTAAAGTGTTCACCAGCAGTGGGAGAGATTTACCTTGGGGCATGCAGGAAGGGACACTGGACCTTTTCTGTGGGAGTTGGGGCTGTTGGCCAGAACCAGGTGGGCTCACCTCAACGTGTGGATTTTCTCTGGCTGCCTGTTGCTTGGGGACGGCCCCAACACCTCCGAATTGTGACTTTTCCTCGCATAAATCAGAGACAGGAGAAACACATTAAACCATAGCCATCCCCATACACTTGCAGAGTTGCTCCTGGGACAGTGTTTTCTGGAGTTAGCTTTGAAACATTCCCCGTGGTGTGGTTTCCACCACAGCCTCCCTGAAAGCATGTCTTTCTTGAAGGTCTCAGGTGAGGCACCAGTCCAGCCATCCCTTCTGCTTTCCCTTGCCCTCCCCTCTTAGGCCTTGATATTGATCTGAGGCTTCCTTGATTTGGCATCTTTTTCAGCATCTTTTCTTGTCTTGTTGTGAACGCGTCTATCAAAACGCCACTGGCTGGACATTAGGCCACCTAGCCGTGCAGAGACATGGCAAGTGAGTTTGGGAAGGGGGTGAGGGTAGGGCCAGAAGTGCTGCAGCCCCTGATGAGCACAACCCCATGCCAGGTGAGGCTGGCTCACATTGCAGCCGACCTCCCCTGGGAGCACAACAGCTGCTGTTCCCCTCACCTTCCGCCGTCCAACCTCCAACGCAGGCAAAGGCAAAATGGGATTTGCAGCCAAATGAGTTGAAGTGCTGCTGACTGAATGCGCCTTGACTGGGGCCAGATTGATTTTCCCGGCCCCTGGACTGATACAAGCATGTCCAGCCAGGGAACTGTAAAGAAAACAGGCTTGAAACCAATTTCATTGCAACCAGTGCTGGCTGCATGCATTGATAAGGCCTTTGATAACATTGTGGAGAGGAGTTATCAGTGTTGGGTGGGGCTGTCTCGAAGGTACAGCTCCTTCACCCCTGGCAGAGGGGAGATGGACGCAAATACCAGAAGGTGCTTACAGCACCCAAAAAACATCCCTTACAAGTAGTGAGAAGCCACGGCAGCCCCGTGGGGGGCAACAATCAGGACGTGAGGGAGACCTGAGCCTGCCCCACACTATGCTGGCAGGCTGCTTGCCTCACCCCTGCTTGCACCTCAGTCGTATTGACCCACAGCTCCTCCACCCTGGGCGAAGATGGGGACACGGAGCAGAGTGACATCCTGGAAATCCAATAGCTGTCTATCCCTTCAAAGGGGACCCCCAAGGAGGGGGCCATTGTCTATGTCTGGAACTGGCAACTGCAACATGTGGGCCATTTGCTCTCCCCTTGTGTGCCTGTCCTGTCTACATCTCATTTTATTGCTCTTTCCTGAAGTACTTGTGAGATACAGAGGCTTATCAAAGCATCCCAGAGAGAATCATTTAAACTGTCTGGGGAGGGGTGACAGGCACGGGCAGGAAAGCCAACGGAGCCACCGTCAGCAGGACTACTCCGACCCTGCAGCCTCTTAGTTGGCAAATTTTGGCTGCACTGGCTTAATTGTGGTGCTCTCCCGGGCTGCACTGAGTGAACCACACGTGTGAGGCGTGAACCGGATCGGCTCTCCCAGGCTCATTAATCTGGCTGAACCATTAAACCCTGCTCAGGGTGATGGTTTATTGCAGGGCTAATGTGGCTGCGCTGCCACGAGCTGCACGCTCTGCCTGGCCTGGCACGCTCTCGCAGAGATCCACAGTCCCTGCCTGCACGGAGGCTCGCGGCCCCACAGAGCCCTCAGTGGAGACTTGCTCATCTTCCGAGCCAGGACAGATTCCCAACTGCCCAGAAACACAAAATTTGGAAAGCAAAACAAGACCTGGAAAGGAAATGACACTGAAAGATCTGATAGCATCTGAGCTGCCTGCAGCTGAGCAGGGTTAAAAGGTAGCTGAGCCTGACTTGCTGTCACCACCAGCCTCCTCACGAGCAGGCTTGGCCTCCTCCCGGACACTTTCAAAATTACTGGGTCAGCCAGTGACCCGTTTTGCCAAAGTGGCTCGGGTTAACCACAACCATTTCATGGCCAGCCTTTACTGGCCTAGCTCATGCTGTCTGTGCCAGTGCAAGCAGAGCTTCACATGGGGTGGTTGGCCAGGATCAGCGCTGTCCCGGCCAGGGGAGAGGGAGGAAGCAGTGGCTTTATGCCAGGGTGCAGCTGCCAGCAGATATATCCCTGTGGGTCAGTTAGGGCTGCAAAGGAGGCTTTGGTAGGTTTGCATGCTCCAAAGTGCTACACAGGGCTCGCTTCGTCTTGCCTCCTGGATGTGGTGTCACAATTAACTGTCATGCTTGGGGCACCTCCATGGGAGGAACACGAAAGAGGCTGCTGCGTGTACCCCTCAGACAAGTTCCTGTGGGACAAATACCTGGCCAGGAGCTGCCATGTCGTCAGACAGCTCCCTGGTGGGGATGAGCTGGGGGTCAGGACAACAGAAAGTACTTCACCCAACCTCTTACCCTCCAGGTGCACCACACACTGGCACTGCCAGGCTGCCACAGGGCCTGGAGTACACCGAGGTGTTTTCCAAGCCCAAGGTCTTGTCGCCAAAAAGCTCCTGAGTGTGCAGAGGGCTATGTGCTCCCATTCGTGGTGTTCCTGCCCTGCCTGGAGAAGGGCTTTGAGGTGTGAGGAGAGCATGGTGCCAGCACCAGAGAGGCACGTACAGGGGGAGCAGGGCCAGTGACCTGACCGAGTGTCAGAGCAGAAGAGGGGGCTGGTGTCATCTCCGGATGCAGCGCCCGTGTAACTTTAGCTCCAGGCCATCCCTATTTGTCTTTGCTTCTTGCATGTTGTGAATAGATATTAGCTGAAGCTCAATGGGCTCCACGCAGGTCTTGGAACCAGATGATTCAAGCTGGGATTTGTTCCATATCTCGGGTTTCACATGTTTTCTTTAGCTGCATTTTAAATGTGGGGGTTTCCTTTTTCGATTCGTGAGATGTTTTAGCCAGGTGCCATTCCTTCACAGCTGTAAATATCCCAAATAAATCTCATTCTCGGAATATGTGAGTGTGAAGAGGAAATGCCCTACAGCATAATAAGTCAGGTTTTTATCACAGCTCTTCATCTGGAAAACCATTGGGAATATGTCCACAGAAAATGTCTGGCACTAGTCTGGAAAACAACGTATAATGTCAGCAGAGCCCTAAAGAGAGGAGCGTAACACAGTTAAACAAAGCCTGGATTGGGTTTAGCTCACCTTTATTTCCAGCTTCAACCAACAAACCTCTCCTCTGACTGCAGCTGAGCTCAGGTCCTGCTGGTAATGGCAAACAAAATTCCCCTTTTTTCCTAGCTGCTCGATTTTTTGAGGGTCTTTCCTGACAGGCTGCAGTAACCCTTGTGTTGTTTTATACATGCTGAGCTATGAGGGGCCAGGAATAGGCTGATGGCCAAAAATTAGGTGGTCTGGTCCTATGTGGACTTGTCAAACCTCATGCAATGAATTCCCATTTCCTGCTGCTTCTTGCCCTGACAGCCATTTGTCCTCACCAACTGCACCAGTTCTTTTTGGGCCACGGAGCAGGGGAGGGGCTAGAAGGTACCTCCAAAGTGGGTCCTGTATTTGGAAGACCCACCCCTCAAAACCAACACCTTTTCCATCTGTGGGTTGGTGTTGGGAGCCCTCCTGCCTTGCGAGGGGCCTTGCGCTTGGGAGACGAGAATGCTCAGAAGAGTTACTGACTTCTTCCCTTGGCTCTTCTCCCGAGCCAGGGCCAAAACTTCTCTGTCCCTGCTTACCACAGGGTGGAAAAAGCAGTAATACAAGTTGTGTGCACTCCCTCTAAGCAGACCGCAGCGTGTTTGGACCATCAGCCTGAGTTTCACTGCATGGGGTCTGCATCCCACCCCGGAGCCTGCTGACTTGTCTGGGCAGGTACAAGTGTTACCGGCACTGTAATACCTCTGAGGACTGGTTTGACAAGCTGCTCCTGCCTTTTGCTAACTCCCACTCCCAAATTAATTTGGGGCAACTTGCCACAGGCTGCCCCATCTCACAGGTGCCCCAGAGCTGGGTTTCCCTGCTGTGCTTACGCAATGCTGGCCGAGAGCCAAACTGCTCTGAGGAATTATTGCTCTCCTTGCTGCTGGGCTGTTTCAACAGCATCTGACGTGATATCAGAAGTGTCCCAGCATGGGGGGAAGTGAAGGATGGCCCCATCCCCATGGGTCTCCCAAGAACTACCCATGCAATGGCATCTGACTTGGGAAACCGTGGCTGGAGTGGAGGGTGGTGCATTTCTGGGGTCTGGAGGGTAAGCTGCCCCTTGCTTTGCCTACCCTCGCTGCTGTGCCCACCTCACGGAAGAAACCCCTCCTGAGGAAGGCAGTGAGTGAGGGGTCTCTGCATCCCCCCATGCCTGAGGTGCTTTTGTCAGCCTGCTGGATCCTGGCTGATGGATGGCTGCAGGCAGCAAATTTGAGCAGCATCTCCATGCCAGTTTAAATAAATAAATGAGTCTGAATGCTTCGCCTTGCAGAATGGCATCTCATTCAGCCGTTCAAGCATCAAATACCTCCGGGATTCTTTGGGTCTCAATTTGCAGAACTATTTCCCTTTCAAGTGCTCTTTTATTTTTCTTTTTACTTATTTAAACCTGTTTTTCCTGTAGCGAACAATCCTTGCACGTGAAAGCAGGCAGCTTTTAGATGTTGGTGGAGCTTTCCTCCAGACTGAAGAGGGATCAGCAGACTCTATTTAAAAAGGTCTTCCCCAGCCCTTGCAGCTGGTGGGGATGCAGAGGGATGTTCTGTAGTTCAGTTTTAGTTTGAGTTCCCCAGGGCTGCCGGATTGCTCACAGGAAGCTTGTTGCTCACAGCCAAGGCTGAGTAGATGTGCTGGTGCTGAGGGGAAGCTCTCACCCGCTCGGGGCCAAGTAGCAGCTGTGGGAGCTACTGCTAGTGGCGGCTGCAGCTCCCTCCTCAGCCCCTTAGATGGGTCTTGGGAGCTGGAGGGTGGGAAGGACGTGTACGTGTCCAAAATACCACAGATGCCTTAAGGACAGAACAAGCTCAGGCCTGGTGAAGTTGCATTTAGCGTCAGTGGGATGGGAGAAATTGATGAGGTGGGGAGAAGGCTGAGGAGATGATGTCTGTTGGCTGCATCCCCCTGCTGAGCCCCTTTCGCTTTTCTGGGAGCTCTGGGTCGTGGGGGTTGCAAAGAACCACCTGGATAAGCTACCTGAGGCACCTCAGAGGCTGGAAGAGCAGAACACAAATGGAAAGAAGCTGGCATTATTTTTGCCAAACATAAGAATATTAAGCAATCTAATTAATGTGTTTGAACACCTGGGCGTGATACACAGCAGAGCTTCCTCAGAAGCACAGGGGTTTCCCTGTGTATAATCTAAACCAAGCATCTAGCCAATCTCTAATCGAGGTGTGATGGATCAGTGAATTAATATAGGGGCTTCGTTAAATTAGCAAGATCTGTGTTACTGTTGTTGGTCATGGCGGTGTTTTTTGACTGCTCCGTTCCATCCACATAATACCCCCTCACACTGATCACCCCTCTCCTGCCTTCAGGTAATCTGCTCAGTGCAGTGGCCAAGCATGGCACATCACAGGTATTTAGGAACAAGCTGTGGAGTTTCAGGGCAGGACATTCACGAAGGCTCAGGCTCCTGCAAAGTAGCTGGGAGCAGTTCTCCAAGCGCAGTTTCCTTTTGCTGACACTTGCGTCCCCACGCTTTTGCACCACGCTTTTGTGTGCAGCAGTGCTGCTCCTGCAAGGCTGTGGTGGCCTTTTGCACCGGTGTAGGCGGAATTGCAGGGGGTTCGTCCCAGTGCCTTTCTGAGGGTGTCTGGTCTCCCTCTAGCAGCAGTCACTGTGGTCAAAATGCTGCACATCAGCCAGGCCATAAAGAAATAGTTTGGCCTCGTGTTTTAGACATGTTGAGTAAACACGGTGCAAACTCTGCTGTATCCCTTCAGCTCCTCCGTCTTCCTGCCAGCTCCTCGTGAGCCCCGGCTGCCTTCCCTGTGCTGCGGATAATGGAGAATTGACTCTGTCCCTGTTGTGGATCCTCCCTGGGAGCTGTGGGGAGGATACACTCCCCAGGGGGCTGATCTCCCCTGGTCTCTCTCATTTCCAACCAGCCTGTGTGCTCGGTGTAGCTGGAACAAGGGGGAGTGAGTGTCTCTCTGACATGCCTTGGTTAGCCAACGATGGCGCCTGCTCCCTTGTGGGAATGCCACCGCTGCTGGAGTGATAAACTAGAAGTATTTGGGGATTCGAGAGGAGAGCGAGGGAGCTGGGGATGAGCAAGACATTGCTGTGCATCTCTGCAAACAGACACCACTAGCACATGGGAGCTGAGTTCGGAAGACTGGGGAGCCCTGTCCTTAGCTCTGTGGAAACAGGGGTTTCTGCCACTGATGGGGTAGTTTGCAAATCTTTTTTCAGATCTCAGACATTAGAAGGGGACTAAATTCATTTTATAGTCCTTAGCCTCTGAAGTCTGTGCTAGCATGTTGCAGCCCTCCCTGTCTGCTGGGCAGGAGCCAGCTCTAGGAGCTGTTTGATGGGAGGATGCTGAGGGCACCTTGGCCAACACTACAAGTGTCCAGGACCAGGACAAGCAGCACAGTGCAGTCACTCAGTCCCTCCTCAGCTTTCTATGCCAGCACTATCCCTCTCTACCCTCCTCTCTTCAGCTCTTTCCTACCCTCAGGGTAGCAAAAGCCAGTTTTGCCCTCATCATCACTCTGCCACTACCTGTGCTGGGTCCTCTCCAGTTTCCACTGCTCCCAGCTCACAGGAGCTGGCTCAGAACAGAGATTCCTTCTCCTCTGCTGCTGAAGCCCTTTGAAACATGTTTACATACCAGGCAGGAATAAAAAGTCAGAATTTCATTGGTGTTCGGCCAGGGAATCATTCTGATTTGAAAACCCTTGCGTGACTTGGTTTTTCTGATTGTGCTAGCAAAAATAAATGGAGGCACTGAAGCAGGCATGGAGAAATCAGCAGATCAGGATGCTTGGGCATCCCAGCTCCACAGGGCTTTTCCTCTGGAGGTTGTCCAACATGGTGTGTCATACCAAACCCTTTTGGTTTGGATGCCTGTTATAGTCTCCTAATGTGTCAGTGGGTTGTCCCCACCAAGTCCACATGCCAGAGCCCCGTTTTTTGCTACCTCCCTGCCACGTGCCCACCCCAGATGATCTGCTTAACACGCTTTGGTGAACATGCCTTCTGATGAGGCTGTCACAACCCCAGCATGGCTGCCTGGGAGTGTTTCTGCAGCGACACTGCTGCAGTTCATGCCTCTCAGAGCTATTTTCCACCACAGGGACTTCATCAGCACCGGATAAGTTGGGAGCCTGGAGCAGCTCCCTTTGCCATCCTCCTCTGAACTCATTAGTGAAGATGCCAAGGCTTGACTGGATATTTAGTTCGCTGGCACTTCTTTAGGCCTCTGTGCCCTAAATAGCACTCAGCAGTCATTTATCATTGCAGCCCGGGTCCTCCAGGCAGCGCGCTTTCGCATAGCTGTATTTATAGCCTTGTCAATTTTCATTCTCTTCTTCAGAAACAGAAATACTGATATCCTCTGCTGAAATTTCCTGTCGAAGCTGCCACCCACGTGTGGTTCAATAAACACCAGCCACCTCTCAAGCAAAGTTTGTCACAACATAATCTTCTCTCATCCCTTGATCTCCACTAGCTGTGGTTGCTGTTCTTCTGGAAACTACCCTTATTTCTGTGCTATTGGGCACCAAGTTGGCTTTCCCAGTGGATGCAGAACCTTGCTAACCCTTGGACATCACATCTCTCCCCTGTCACAGAATCATAGAATTGTTTAGGCGGGAAAATACCTGCAAGATCAAGTCCAACCATCAACCCAGCACTGCCATGTTCACCACGTTTTGGTTTGTGTCATGGGGTTTGACTGCCCTGAGGACAACAAAACCAGCACGTGTCCATCTGGTAGTGAAGTGTGGGAGAGGCTGTGGCAAAAGGCTCGGTGCAGCAGCGTGACTCCCAGCTTCCCTGTGTGAGAGGGTCCTGCGAAGTTCGCAGCCGGTTTGACAAACAGCCCATGGGGCCATCTGTTTCTCCAGGAATCACAGCCCTGCTCCAATGCTCCGGTTCGAGAAATTGGTCTAATTAGAGAAGAGTGAAATGCTTCTCCTGCTTGGAGAGCCTCAGGTCCCCAGCCTACTTAAAGCTCCACATAAGACCATTAGCACGACAACGTGTCTCCCCAGAAGTACGCATCCGCTCGCACGCTTGGCAGGCGGCCGACCAGATGTAGCCAGGCTGTCTGGAGGTGCCAAGCATAACAATTAACAGCAGCTTCGTGGTGGGGTTGGCAGTGGCTGCTGCAAGCTGCAGGCACGTTTGGCCGCCCACCTTGCTTCCAGGCACGGCCTAGTCCACTTGCACACCGCCAAGAGACACTGCCGGGGGTCAAGGAGATCACAGCAAGGGTGCCTCGGTACCAAACACCTGCAGGACCTCGGTGACTTACCAAAAATGAAGTCCCATGATGAAGAGCACCAACTAATATGTGCCTCAGCTAAATCATTGAATATTGTACCTTATTTCTGCCACAGTGCTGTATCTCTTTGGGTTTTTTTCATGCTGAATCCAGCTGCAGTTCTGCAAACACAGAGTCACTTCATCCAGGTGAACAGCCCTGTGGAGTTTGGGAGGGAGGCTGCCACGCTGCTTTGCTGCAGCAGGCACAAGCTGCTTTATTAGGTCTTAATTACATCCTTGCTATCCAAAATTCTTAAATTTGCCACTAAAGGCAAACAGAAACAAAAATGTCGCACTTTTGCAGTTCAGATATTTGCAGCCATGAATAATACACTCACACACTCATTTACTAATGGATACACTTCTCCTCTAATTTCTTTCCCCCTCCAGATATTTGCAAAAGCTCTTTTCATATTCCCATCACACCTTTAGCAAGCAGTAAGCCATTCTGTGTTTTGCTGCTCTTATCTCTTCTCTGAAAGCTTTTATTGACTGCATGTTGGTTTTGTCTCCTCACCTTTTCCATTTCACATCTAGCCTTTTTTTTTTGTTGTTTTTTTGTTATTTTGCTGTTGTTGTTTCAAGCCTTTAGATCTCCAAGAAGTCCCTTGTGGAGCTATTTTGGTTATTCCTCAATGCAGCAGCTGAGAAATCCTGGAAGAGCTAATGACAGGAACAATAAGGAAAAGCAGAGTTGGCTCCAGAATGCATTTGGATTAAGTGGTGGGGAGTTCAGTAAATTATTGAACTACCTGGATGAAGAATTCATATCAAAACCTATTTTGCCTTAGTGTCTGACTCTCATTTGCATTTAAGAGCTGTAAGTGTTTTAGGGATGAGCTCTGAAGCTGCTTCTCTGTATGTTTCTTGCTTCAAAGAGAGGGATGAACCACTTCCCTCCTTACATAGCAAGTGTCTGCAGGACTGGGGCCATCCTCCACGCTGAACCAACGAGCGGAGCCCAACAAGCCCATTCAGAGATGAGTTTCTATTCTGCCCTCACACCCGCCCTGCAGCAGCACCCACGGCAAACCTTTAGCCAAGGCTAGACTGGGTGACCCAGCCAGTTTGCTCCCCTTTGCCTAAAATTAGGCACAGACGTATCCCTTTCTTGGCACGGGTGGCTGGTGGCCCTTGCACAGGGGTTGCACAGTGGGTCTGGAGATTTGATGGAGACGAGGCCTTGGGGCTCTCCCCTCCCCTGGTACACTACCTGTGTGCATGGGATAACCCTCTCCCTGGCTGTACGAGCAGGACCCTGCCTGGCTGCCTCGGGGGTCATGGACGCACCGGGGATTTGGCCATTTTGCTGAGCAGGTTTGCAGCCAAGACAGGCATCGAGGGGCTCCGGCACCAGCAAGGGGAGGAGGAGCCCAGAGCGCACAGGCAAACAAGAGCAGCTACCTGTTGTGCTTCAATGCCAGCAGCTGTTGGAGCTGCTGGAGTGAGGGACTTTCCGAATCTCTGAGGCATGAAACCGCTAATAGCTCAGCTTTGATCCCAGTACTTTGAAAGGAGTCCTGAATTTTCCAAAGCAACCAACTCTCATGAGAGGTTGGATGCTGCTGCCTTTGCCCATTTTCACTTTGGTTGGGAGCTCTGCATTGTGTGTCCAGAAATGCCCAACTACCTCAAGGAACCTCAGTTTTGGATGACTGGGCTTGTGGCTGCTTTTGGAAACAAACCACAGTGGTTTCCCAAGATATTTTGGTGGCTGATGGTCACCTTAGTGCCATGGTAACCACAAGGGCTTTGTGCAAAAGCATTTCTGTAACTTCTGAAGCGGGATGTGGGGTTGTCTGCCCTTCCAGAACCTCTTGCTCTCTTGAGTCTTGACTTTCCTTATTACCAGTTCTTTGGATATCAAAGCAGCTGGTTCACTGAGGACCTTGCTCTGCAGAAAGGGCCTGGTGTTGCTCTCTGCCATCAATTGTTTTTTTGTAAGGCAGAGAAAAGCTCTTTGCCCAGCTCAGGCAAAACTAGCAGAAGAAATGCAGAGTTTCTAGGTCACGCTGTTTTTGAGAGATGAGGCAAAAAGAGAAAACAGGTTAGAAGACTCTTGAAACGCCAAGCAGCGAGAGGGCCAACGGCCAAGCATTGCACACCCCAGAAGACTGAATCCTCTTTCACGTGCCTTGGAAGCACCTCGTCCATTCTCACAGGGCTCCTGCTGTTTACAGCCCAGCGAGCCCATGGTTGAACTGATGCTTGTTTGGGGGAAGCACAGAGGGGAAGATTCACCTCCAAGCAAGAAGCCATAGTGCTGCATCCATCCTGTCTGCCCTAGCTCTCTGGAGCATTCCCAGCCTTTTTATTTCCATGCTCCACTGGAGTCTAATCCTGCATGCAGAAAATTCCTCATGCATTTTGCTCTTATTCCTTCAGGGCATCTGTTTTCTCTTTCATTCTGTCTGGCTGTTCAACAGCCTGAACTCAGTTACTCTAATCCCTCCATCTTCGGCAATGTTCTCAGCTCCACATAATAAATATTAACAGCTTACACGTATCTTGGGGTTCTTATGCAAGGGCTCCAAATAGCTTTATGGTTCATACGCACATGGGGCTCGCTTTATTCGCCAGCAAAATGCAGCCATCGATGAGACAGCAGTTGTTTAGCAACCTACGGTGACAACACACAATAGTTAAGACGGGAAGTGAAGATAAATATCGTATCCATTTGAAACTCCAGGAGGGGATTGGAGTTGGCAGAATATAAGTACTCATGCTGAATTTTTGCCAGAATGCTCTGAACAGCATTCCTATGCTTACAGAAAGAGCTGTAGGATTTAAAATACCTAACCTGTCCCTGGTGGTTTATTTACAACTCATGTTAATGGCATGGACATTTTAGGATGCCAGTGATGCTCTTCACTGGAGAAAGGCGAGTCACTTGAGTACTGAACTACACAGGATTACTCTAAAGCCCTTCCTCAGACATTCGGAGGAAGGAAAAATCAGATTATTTTGTATAAACAGCTATCTATTAGCTATCAAATTAAATGATATTTATATCTTTTAGGCAGATTTACCCTTCAGCTATGGCTATCTCCACCCTGAGAAGACACCAGGCCAATTGTGGCATTTTTTCAGTGGTGCCACAAACTCTTTGATCTCCTAACACTAAAAGCCTTAATGTAGTGGGGGAAAAAAAAAGAGGAGAGGGGAGAAGAACACATTCCTTCCTCTTCAGACCGTGGTGGCTGAGGGAGCAGAGACTCTGTTTGAGGATGCTGCATTACCCTTGTGTGACTCAGGGAGCATTGGTGGCATCAAGTAGCACTTGTTCACCATATGCCTCTTCCCTATTGGAAAGTTCAGGTGTGACAAAAGCAACAAAGTGAATGGGAACAAACCAGCCTGTTTTAGCTTCAGCTGATGCCTTGACTGCTGAAGAAAACCCAAGCCCTATGTGAGTTACCCACAGGCCATGTACTGGAGCTGAGCACTAACTGCTGGCCATCACCCTTCCCAGCTATTCCCTGCTATTTAAAGATTTTGTTATAAATGGGTGTTCTGTTCAGCTAATGGAGAGCTTAAAATAAAAAAGTTCCTGGTGATCCTTCAGCCACAGAGATGCTGCGAACCTCAGTTTTAGGTGGCATCCAAAGGCCTGTCTCGCTGGCCTGAGCACCTCCAATGACCCTCGGCCAGTGACCAGAGCTCAGGGACACGCAAAGCATTCCTGCTACTCCCATTCTAGGGACAGGACTTCTCATTTCTACCCTTGTCTTGCAGGGGCACAGTTCTTGAAAAATAATATTAGCTGCCTTTAAGACAAACTTATCCTGCATGTTCAGATCTTAATTTGCCAGCTTCTCTCCAGTAGTCCTGTGAAGCATAGCTACACTGCTTTTCACCGTCTAGGTCTTTACATTTCTAGTGGTTTTGAATTTCACTACACTGCAAAAAGGCCCCTGCTCTTGTTTCTAGAGATCGCTCTGGTTCTGTCCTCTTCCAGCCACTCCTTCATTTTAAAGGGGCAGGGGAGAGGAGATTTTTCCGCTGTTGTTACAACCTGCATCTTCCCCTTGCTCCCTGAGGACAATATTAAATACCGATATTGGCTCATGCTCCTCCTGCCCCTGTACACAATGTTCAGTCTGTTCCTTTGACCTGTACTTCTAAGCCATGGCTTGCAGAGCATGCACAGAAAACCTGCTTTCCTCATCTTTTTCCCAGTGCCTGTACAGGCACAGCTTAGTGTGATCCACCCGCTCCTACCCACTTTATTTTTTTGTACTTCCTAAACTGGTAATGATGCCTAAGGATCAGTTTGTTTTGCATGATCTGCTTTATATAAGTGTGTTGGCAATTCTTAAACTTTTATCTGGAGCATCCACTTGCTGGAATGTTTCCCATTGGAACGGTTCTTGGTATAAGTTCGCAAATACCAGAGATAAATGGGATGGGGGAATAAGCAAGAAAAACTTGTTTATACAGCTATTGAAATCTGTGCCAGGTTAGGGAACATAGAATAGGATAAAATCTTTTCAACTCCATTTTAGTCCATACCAGGATCACACTATCCTGTTATATAGCCACACCACAGTCTGGAGGATAGCATCCTCAGGTCAAATGACATTTTGGAGCAGCCCTGGACAGCAAGGCCAGGCTGGGCTCAGATACCTGAACTCTCTGCTCCTTGCAGGGCAGGGGCAAGGGCAGAGGACAGGGTTGAGGGACTGCCAGCCCCTGCCTTTTTCAGCCTTGGGGACAAGGCACCAAACCTCCCGCAAGTCTGCTGCCTTTGCCTCCACACCACTGAACGTCACCTCCCTGGCAGGGCTGGAAGGGTCTCGACAGGAGGTGCCTGTGCTGGCACATTCAGCACAATCAGCCTTCCTGGGAAGTAGAGGGGGGCAGGGAAATGCAAGCTTCTGCAGGCAGTCCAGCAGCACACGGAATCCCGCAGGACAAAGCCGTGCCAGCGGGACCTGGAGGGGGCACAGGCAAAGAGCCACCCACCCACACACAAGGGATTCCTGCTGTGCCTTCCAAGGAAATGGGCATTTCTCACCACTCTGATCCTGCCCACATATTTCTCAGTGAACTCAGGTCTTGCCTCTGGGCGCTCCGTGCTACTTAATTTATCCAAAGGGATAAATCCTCCTCTCCTACTTCCAGGTTGGCATGCCACAAGTGCCTCAAACCTGCACACATCAGGGCTTGGCTACACACTGGCCTTAATTACAGCATCCCCTGCTACATCATCCTAATCACGTCCCATTCCCCTTTTTCCTAAGGTGACAAGCCTGGACACAAAAATAACCATAGGAAGGAACCCCAGCCAGTTCTTCCTCTTGCCCTTTCTCCTCTAATCCCCTCTAGCCCTCTCCTGGCTTTGCCTGGTGCCTCATCACAACTCCCTGGAGGTACCAGGAGCTGCGGGTCACCCCCGAGGCATCCCATGTTTGCTGGGGAAAGGCTCGCAGGGAGCGAGGCAGGCTGAGGGGACGGCTGGAGCCGGGAGGGAAGAGCCTCGCTTGCCGCCTGCCGTCAGAAATTTGAACTGAAGAGGAAGATCGCCGTGATCCCCACGCCTCGGCCAGCAAGTCCAGGCCGGGTCTCACGCCCGTGTGCAGCCAGCAGGACCCCTGCTCTCGTCGCTGCACACCTCCCCGATCTGACACGAGGGTGCTCATCTGCATCTTCAAGGCACCATGACAGAGTTGACTTCCAGCTGCGCACCACCACGTGCCTGTACAGGGAAACATCATTACAAACTCCACCTGCCCTCTACACCTTTCCAGATGGCCTCCATTAAGGGAAACAACGTGCCTTTTACGTACAAACACAATAAACTGTATTTATGGTTTGACTCTACGCCATAATTCAGTGCCAAAGCTCAGCAAATAAGTAAACAAAGAGCTTATGCTTCTAAGTCACCTGCAAGGCTTCAGGCCACTTTTTCAGCAGAAGCGTTCCTGCTGCAAGGTGCAAGCCTCTGTTCTGGAGGAATAGAAGGTTTCACCAGGAGGAGCTGTCACGCCCACACACGACATTGTAAGGAAGAGAGCAAGCCACACAGGTGCCAATGACTGTAGCTATAAGTTATTTATTCTGCAAAATAGAGGTATCTTCTATGGAGTTGAACACTGGAATCACAGCATTATGAACTGAGTTGTGGAAACATTATGACAGCACACGCACACACACGCAGGCACACACGTGTACACCTACACACGCGCACACACGCAGCCTTCGTACGGGCCCGACCCCTGCACGAGCCACAAGGAGCCCTCTCTGCACCTTTATTTGCAAAAACCTGCAGTGAGGGTTGCATTCAAGACCCCTTCCCCTATTCACAGGGCTTCCCAGGGCTGGTCAGGATTGGGAGCATGGCACAGGCAACACGTGTGTAGTGCACAAGATCCCCTGCGCCGTGTCCACCACATCCTAGGTAGGAGTTAGCTCTGGGCAGAACACAGCCCTCAGTGGAACACGCTCACTCTTGCCTCAGTCTTTGCTCAGGCAGCCGAGCACAAGGTGTCTGCAGGAGGCAGATACATGTTAGGACAC
Organism: Cnemophilus loriae; assembly: GCA_013397755.1. Taxonomy (NCBI): domain Eukaryota; kingdom Metazoa; phylum Chordata; class Aves; order Passeriformes; family Corvidae; genus Cnemophilus; species Cnemophilus loriae. Next base: position 71,601 of record VZTF01002165.1, read on the forward strand.
AGTCAGTGCTCCCTGCTCGCCATGGTCCATGTTCCAAAGCCGGTAAAACTCTGCAAAATCCACGTAGGGCTCCACACGGCCATCCTCATCTGGCTGGAGCGAGTGGGTGGGTCGGGAGCGGAAGAGACCTCCATCGGAACTCGAGCTGCTGCTCTGCGTGTGAGTATTGGTTGACTGCAGCGTCACAGTTGGGCTTTGGCTAAGGAGGGAAAAAGAGAGAGCATAAGCATCTTTATTCTACTCCACCTGATGCACTGGACAAGAAAAGCACGAGAACAAGCATCAGTTTCTTCACAGATCAAGCTACCCTAGCAGACACGTAAAAAGTTGCAGTCACTTGCTATATGAGAGCACTACAAGTGTTGAGAACTGACTGGAATTGACAAACACCAAAGGTATCCGATTCACATTAACTGGACGGCCTTAAGTACAAACAGGCATCTGAGGAACAGAGAGGAAACAGAAAAAACCAGGCATGCACTCTGCTGGCCTCCCCATACCCAGAACAGTATGAGCTTTACGGGAAGAGTCTGGCAGCAAGGAAAGCTATTCTTGCATGACCTGTGCTGCAGCCAAAGCAGCTCTAGTGCGTCAGCCTCATTGTTTCTGGAGCTACAGAGCACAATAGCCACAGCGCTTCTTCACTGTGCAGTGTGTACACACCACTCTGTGCCAAGGGCTCAACCTAAACCACAACCACTAACTAGTATGACCCTGCAGAGTGGATCCAAAGAGGACCCAGGTCTAAGCTTTATCCACTTTTTTTTTTTCCCCTAGATTGTGCCTGTAAGCAAATCAACTTCAGCAGTGCAGCCTTTCGGAGAGCCTTACAGGTGACCTGCATAGTCCCTCTTCCTTACTGAAATGAAGGGCACCCACACTCCCTCTGTGCACAGCACCCAACACACTTGGCACACGAGATCCAAAGAGAAGGGCTGCTCACTGTCAGAATGCCCTCCACGAACAGCAGCAGATGCTGCTCCCGAGGCACGTCGCCAGAGCTGGCTTCAGAGCTGTTGCTTCACTCATTCCCACTCCCCACACAATCGTTTTCCAGCTAACACATTATGCTGGCTGTCAATACTGTAGTGAAGGGGGAGCACGCTCCAGATAAGGGAATGACTGACAGGTAACTGACACCTGTCTCTGCTTTTTAACCAGTTTATACAGTGTGAGGTGCAGGGAAATCTGGGGGTAGCAAGAGAGCAGGACTTTACTTAGTGAGGGTGGGCGTGGCTTCATCCAGAGTTGAGCTGCTGTGGGCACCATTGACCATCTGGCCTTGAGAAGGCATGACAAGAGACAGCGTGACACTTGTCTTGCTTGTGCTTTGGGAGCTGGAATATGGCACAGAGACTGGGTAGACACGGCCTCCTGAGAAGGGAGAAAACAGAAGTTATAAAATGCAGTTCAGACATGAGCAACTGGGGGTGCAGCACAGCAGCAAAAAACCCCAAGAATTTATATCAAAGTGCCTTTGATGCTGTACTGTATCCTGTCAAATAGTCACAGATTCCACATCTCAAAAGCCAATAATCTGTTTAATAAGAAACAGATTCCTTCTACACCAACTACCTCCTCTCTCAATGTGAGGTGAGTGCTGGATCAATCAAGAGATCTTATCTTCCTCCCCCCATTTTGTTTCATTCTCTCCCCAACACACCTTGCGTTGGTGTCAGCGTGGGCTGGCTCATCTCACCCAGGGGGTACCCAAAATTCCTCACAAGCAGCGTCATGTCTTCGTGACGGGGACAGAACTTGGACCGCTCCCCACCACTGGCAAAAGTGTCGCAGTGAATGCGCTTAACCCGGTCCACCACTGCTTGTGCCACAGCATCCAGTGATGTCTGCTTGGCAAACTCTGTGGCTATCATGGCTGCAATTTCCTGAGCAGAGAAGAGGAAAAAAAATAATCACCAGAGGAAAGATTTCTAAGAGATTTTGGAGGAAATCTTTGCCTGCCATCTGATCTAAGAGTTTGTATGGCAACTCATACAAACTGTGATGCTTACCTGCTGATAAAGTGCCTTTGTGCCTTGAGTGATCCCACTCCCTTTAATGGGCTACTCCTAAGGGACAGGCAGCTGCCTAGAAGAACTGGCTTGGCAAAGCAGCTCCCATATTATTTGACTGGAATGGGGTGGCACAGGCATTCAGCCTGGCCAGCAGTGACAGCACAGATGAGGAGGACAGCTTGTAGGAGAGCAGCTGACACTGCTGGAGTGAGTCAATAGCCATGGGAATGTCTCCCTTGTGAGCATGCTCACCTGGTTGGCCTGCCCAGGCCCATGAGCTGCCTCCAGTGCTTTGTAGAGCCCTTCGGACATGAGCACCAAGAAACCCGTCACCCCATCCAGCGAGTGCCCTCCGTGGATTTCAGGCTCTGCTATGATGGGCTTAGATTTAGCAGCACTGGAAAGAGACAGTAATTTAGCATTTAATGGTGACACAGTAGGTGAGAATGGAGTGATCATGAAGAAAAGGAGGGCTTGAAACCCCAGAGTTGAGTTTTTCTGACCTGAGCAGTTCAATATCAGTATAGCCGTATTTGACTTTGTAATCTCCAATGCGCCGAGTGCTTTCCTGCCCACGAATAGTTCCCACTTGTTTTATCTTCCCTGCATCCAAGCCTGCCAGATTGAAAACCAGAAATGTTTCATTAATTTTGTGAAACTTGCAGAACTTCCTCTGAGAAAAGAGATATCCACAGCTACAGAGAACTGTAAGACAAAACGAGACACCGAAGAATCCTCAGGAGCTAAGGAGGGAGAAAAGGAAAAGCAGTTTGCTGTGTTCCAAGGGACACCTTTTCATTAGTTCCAAGCTGGGAAGGAGAGAGAAGGAGAGAGACACACACAGCCCAACAGGCATACTCTGAATGCAACAGCTGGCCCTGAGACAAAGCCCACATCCTGGTCCAAAGCCACCAGCAGCAGCTAGCCTGGGTGCACAGGCATTTGCCAAAAAGGCAGGGGAACATCTGCACCAGTCCGCTCTGGAGTGTGTGATTGGAGAAGGCAGGAACAAGGAAAACATATGTGAAGGATTCTGCTTTTTCTTCCACCTGTAAATGACTCCTGCTCCTAAGCTCCACATGACAATTTCACTAATACATTAGACTGCAGAGAGAGGTTGTGGAGTCTCCCTCACTGGAAATATTCAAGAACCTGTACAATGTGCTCTGGGATGATCCTCCTTGAGCAGGAGCTTGGACCAGATGACCCACTGTGGTCCCTTCCAACCTCACCTATGCTGTGATTCTGACAAAAGGTGAACTATCTACAAAAGGCACTGAATTTGCTCAAGTGCTCAAATTGATGTGGGCTATTCCTCAAATACGAACAATGATCAAACAAGTATTTATTTAAATGAACTTATGGTGATATAGCTCTGGCAGAGGCTAGAAAGTAATCCCATCTTGAAGAAGGTTTTAACAGGGACCATCTGAGTGCTGCTACTATTTGAGGCAGGACTTGGAGCAGATGAGCCACTTACCTGGTCTGTTCTGGCAACCCCCCTTTCCTCATTATACCTAGAGCTATCAGCCAGAAAACATCAAGATTTTATCTAGGGATGACTGTCCTCAGTACAAGGTGAAGGCAGGGGTCCAGCTGAAATTCTCCCTTTGAGTCAAACCAAGCCTCGCTGCGCAGATGGCTCCACACCTACCCCAGCAGTAAGACACAAGTCCTCCATCTGCTGCAGACCACAGCTGACTCATCAACATGGCCTGGCTCATTTGCCAGCTCCTGGCAGGGGGGTACACGCCATCAACAGACACAAACACAGGGAGGCCTCGCAGGACACCACGGAAGTCATGTCTAAATCACAGCAACTCTCCCAGGGCACTGAACAAGTTATGATGTGCTGGCTGAAGAACCACAAAGGCACAAGACCTCTCCCACCCTTTCCCCAAGACAGGGGTGGCACAGGCACCATCATGACAAATGCTATCCCCACTACCTCTTATCACTGTGCTTCAACCTAGCCCAAAAACAACCTCCCTTGGGCCCCCAAAACAGCCTGTGCACACTGTCTTGTTCCACAGCTTCATCCTTCTGCTAGGACTTTAGGCAGGAGCGGCAGTGCTGCACCAAGTTAAGGTTGGTACCTCTAACAGATCCCTGTTCTCCTATGGACTGCAGCTAAATTCTGCATTTTTAGCAGTAAAAACACAGTCAAAAAGTCTCTTTCTCTGGATTCTTGTATTCAGTCTTCTGTTTAACAGCACATATCCCTAGTGCAGGAGTAGGAGTAAAAGTGGGAATGAAAGAGAAATAGAATAAAACAAGACCTAGTAGCAGAAATTACCACATCAACAGCCTCACCCAATAAGAAGATATCTTCCAGGTAAATCTAATGAAGAATGCCACCTTAGATCTACCTAAATAAAAGTACAGGACCCAAGTATCTCAATAAGAAGAATTTGGTACTGGCAACCACACGAGTGGTCTGGGCTGGCTCTAGACCAAGAAAGAAAACATGTCAAACGCTGTAAAGGAAAAGGGAAATTGCCTAAAGCAAAATGTCAGCATTAAGAGTTCAGTAGTTACTGATGTGAGAGGAGTAAATGCCAGTGCTTGGCCTGACTCCGTCTGAAGTGAAGCTGCTTTTTTCCAGCAGCAGCTTGTACAAAGGCATATTGAAATGTACCATCCTGAGGGTGAGGCATCACACAGAACTTAAAGCAGCATAACTGTGGTTTGCCTCCACAGGAGCCGTCATACATTGTCCACTTTACTTCTACCCTCTGGCTCTGTGCTTCCACTTCTGCCTTCCTATCAACTACAGCAACAGCTGGAGGGCAAATCAATGCCACTTTGGCAGCTGGACACAAAACTAACACTCAAAACTTGAAACAAAAGCATACTTTTCTGCTGGGTCAGTGAGATGAGCTTACTCACTCTGTAGCCCCAGAATGGCTAGAAAGGCACAAAAAGAAGGGACTGAACTTGTCATCTGAAAACATAGTAAGCTTCTTTTCATGGTTATTTATTGTTCCTGTGGCTTGAGTCATTCTTGGTGCCCCAGATAAACAGTCATGCGATGTTCTCAGCTACGAACACGAAACTCAAATACTCACCCAGCTGAGAGAAGCGAAAAAGTTCATCCTCATTCTCTGTTGTATGGTCCATGTTGAGCTGAGTGACCTGCAGCCCATCCACTGTGGACTTGCATAGCAGTGCCCGATTGGTACCTGCAGTGGGAGCAGCGAGATGAGGCACCAGATAGCTCTGCCGTTAACAGGGAGAACATATCCAGAGGGAAAAGGAACAGAGACAGGAATAAAGACAGAAAAGAAGAGAAAGGCTCATGTACTGTCTCATTGTGATCTCCAAAAAGCAGCCTTGCTAGCAGCTTAGTGGGCCTGCTAGGCAGCTCTCCATCCAGACCTGAGCCGGTACCTCCCAGGAAAGTTCTCTATTTCTCAGTGAACCTGCACTACTCCTCTCAATCCAGTTCCCCTCTGTTCTTTGGCCATACGCACCATATCAGCCAACACCTGCAGGGATGAAGAGCCAGGCTGATTTCAAGTGCTTGTGTAAGTAGCAAGCGTATCACTTCTTGGCCACAGACCAAAGAAGCTGTCCCCCACATTCAAATATCCTTTACTTCCTAGAACCCCTGCCATCCTCAGGAATGCTGAGACTGAGCCACTGACAAAAACCAACTCACCCACATTGGCGATGTAGAGCTTGTTGTTGAGAACGACAGCCACAATAGCCATGGCTCCTCCAGAGATCTCCTGCTCTACAACCTTCAATCTCTCCACAATCTTCTGGTACTGAGGAGGGAGCTGGTGGTGAGGGACACCCTGGAAGCCAAAATGAGGGGGAAGCTTAAATACACAATCCACAACACAGAAATCACAGCTGGAATAAAAATTCTGTAGGCAGGGGACTCATCTTGACATGTCTTAGCCTTGTGTCATGCCTGCACAAGACATAAAATTTTCTGTTTAATCCTAGCAAGTGACACAGCTTTGATATGATTCTGGAGAGGACAGTCCAGTACACTTGAAGAACAGAGCCCATATCTGCCCAGATGCCATGCAAATTTGAGGCCTTGCCTCTCATCTGCATGGCTTTGTCCTGAAGAGCCACATGTACAGGCTGAACTCCTCTCTGTGATACGCTCAGTTCTTTACTCAGATAACCAATGACAGGTCTAAGCAGTGCCAGTATGAACAGCAGGAACTCTGGGAAATGGACCAAGGCACTTGCTTCACTTCATGCAAGCTTCCAGAAGAGAACCACGGAGAAGTAACCTTCACTTACAGCCTCCCTTGGATCAAACTAACTAATATGCCCAAACCTCACCCAGCAAGCTGGAAGGTGGGACCTCCAGCAAGCTCTGCTCTTAAGGTTACATTACCTCTGGTAGCTGAGACTGCAGGCTGGCCTTCTCTGCCAAGGCATCATCAATGGACTCCAGGAAACTTCTTTCTACCACATCAAAAGCCTAAAAAAAGCCATAAAGAGAAGCTAAGCTCTTATCCAATGCCTACAGACCTTTGGGGCTACCCATCTTCACCTCTCTAAGACCAGGCTCAAGAGTGGACGATCACTGTACATACAGACATTCAAGGATCACTACATCACACTGAAACACAATTGCTTCAGCACAACTAGTTAACAGCTTGTAAAAACAATCTGCAACCACTCAAAACAGGAGGCAACACTGTAAAAATTACATTCACAGCAATGTCAGAGACCTATCTGATCTTGTGTGTTGATCCTGTCACTCAAGAAAGCGCACTCACAAATCCATCTCCCCACACATTAACTTCTCCCCTTCACTCACTGTCATCTCCTTCACAGGCTGACTTGTTCCTACACGTCCAGTGAAGACTGGCTGCAGCTTCCTGGAGAGCTCTCAGCACTGTGCTGATGGAGCCAGGGGACAGATGGCATGAGGCGGGAGTGAAACAAAGCACTACAGATGCTCAAGATGAGTGCAACTGCAACCACCAGATGTGTCCAACCCCCACAGAAACCAGATGCTGCTCCCCTGACAGCAAAGAGGAGGTGGGTAGTGCAAGAAGCAGGAGCTGCTCCCACTCAAAGCTTCTTTACCTGCAGCAGAACTCGACGCACGTCAGCATCGCTGTGATCTGCGTGGAGCTGGCCCAGCAGTAGTTCTGCAGAGAGCCTCTGACCTACGAAGTTGGTGACTCGGTTGCCATCATAACCATTGAAGACACCATAGAGGTAGCAGTTGTTCTCACTCCTGCCAAGAGGGCAGAAGCAAAGAGGTCACAGATGTCTGTCAGACACAGATATAAGTAGCAAGTTCCCGTAGACACCTCTTGCATGCTCAGGCCCCACCCTCTTCTTCCTGTGTGACAAACTAAATACCTCTTGTACCTCCCTTGTGCCAGTAGGAGTCGGTGTCCCAGGTGCAACCTACTTACCTGAATTTTAACCAGTTATCTTCCAAGGGGTGACCCTCTGTTCCCTTCCCATCCGCACTGTAGGAACGGTTTGGAGCTGAGCCCACCCCAGAGAGATGGCAGGATGGTAAGTCATCTGTCCAACTGGGCTGCTGTTCCTGTCAGACAGGAAGAGGGAAGAGACCATGTAAACCCCAAGCAGCATGAAGTGAGGATCATGGTCCAGTACAGGTTACCAGTCCACCTCTACCCTCTTCTCAAGCCTTCTCCCTTTGCTAACTAGTAGCACAGCCAATAACTCCCTGCTGCAGAACATCATCACTTATCACGTTCCTTCCCTCTGAAGCTAAGCTCCGGCTGCACTTCGGCTCTTGCTAACAAGAAACCAGAAGCGAACTTTGCATGCAAGTTTTGCACTCCATACAGCACTACACTAGCTTAGCTACTCCTATGGTGAATCAGATCCTCACGTACCCGTGGCACAGGAGTACAGGGAAAGCTCTGGATTCTCCCAGGACTACTCACCCAGGACAAGGGACTGGGGCCTGCTGCTGCAGCCAGCAATTAGAGACATCGCTAGGGCCGCCATCTCCCTCTCGGCCTGCAGACGCCAGCTGCCCCCTCACACAGCGGGGCACCCCGAAGCCCGCAGCACTGGCACGCCTCCCCCAGCCACCTGTCGCCCACCGTGCGCTGCAGAGCGGCCGGTCAGCCCAGGGTGCGGATCGCTGACCACGCAGGGACCCCGCAGGCCGGGACCCCCTGCCCTGAGGCGGCGCAGGGGGCGGGAGAGCACCAACCCACCGCCCCACGGCGGGGGGACCTCCCCCTTCCCACGCGGCAGCGCGGGGGGCGGGTGAGGAGGAGGCCCGTGGCCTCCCTCGCACCCACCTGGGGGGTGCGTGTGCACGGAGAGGGGGAAGATGCCACTCACACTCTGCAGCAGACTCCTCCTCTGCGCCGCCATCTTGCAGCCGGAGCGGCCGCCTCCCGCCCGCCCTCCGCCGCCACAGCTCCGGCCCGCTCGGGCCCCGCCCCCGCGTGAGGCGGCGCCGGGCAGGCCCCGGGGGAAAGCCCGCGGAACTGGGAGTGCTTGGAAATTTACCTGTCGTTACACCTTCCTTCTGGTCTAGGCGGAGTGCGGGCATCTCCGTTTCCTACCTGTGGCCTTCAAGTGTGTGAGAAGAAGCACCTGTTGGCCGCCACTGCCAGCGTGTGTGTGTGGAGGAGGAGGAAAGAGGGGCAGGGTTGTGAGGATCATAGAATCATGGGATCGTCAAGGTTGGAAGAGACGTTTGAGATCGTCCAGTCCAACTGTCCACCCAGCACTGCCACTGTAAACCCTAAACTACATCACCCAGCGCCAGATCCAGATGCCTCTTAAATACCCCCAGGGACGGTGACTCCACCACCTCCATGGGCAACCTATTCCAATGCCTGACCACTATAATGGTGTGAAAAAGAATTCTGATATCTAATCTGAATCTCCCCTGTCGCAGCTTAAGGCCATTTCCTCTCATTCTCTCACTGCAGGCACAGTAGAAGTGACCGGCCCCGACCTCACTGCAACCTCCTTTCGTGTGTTGCAGAGAGCAATGAGGTCCCTCCTGAGCCTCCTCTTCAGACTAAACAAACCCAGCTCTCTCAGCTGTTCCATGTAGGACATGTTTTCTAGATCTTTCACAAGCCTTGTTGCCCTTCGCTGGACCTGCTCCAGCATCTCAATGTCCTTTTTAAAGTGAGGGGCCCAAAACTGAATGCAGTACTTGAGGTGCAGTTGGTACTGTGAATCCTGGATCCTGTGAAATGGGGTCACCCTGGGTGCCAGAGAGGCCTGAGGCAGCCTGGTGTTGAGATGGTTTTCTTAGCAGTGCATCATGTTCCAAGCAACCTCTAGGGAAGACTCAGCCCAGGTACCAGCTCCCAGCCGCATCCTGTTCCATAAATGCCACATCCATGGCATCCATGTGGGTCAGCTTGGAGTCTGTCTCCTGCCCTTTCCCTCTCTCTTCTGCAGGCCATAACAAGGATGTAGTTGGACCATGCCCTCAGGGCAGCAGTAGGAAGATGTCTAGAACAGATGACAAGTGATTCTCAATACTCAACGCATTTTGGAGCAGTTCTTGGTAGTCTCGAGTCAGGCACAACAGTAAAATTACTGGTGTGCCTGCCTGAGCAATACGGACAAAATCAGAGATCACTGATTTTGCTCTTATTTCAGATCCTTTCTTGGCAGACATAGGCTATTTCCATTGAATCCGCTCAGCTGGGGAAGGAGGGAAGACACGAGAGTCAATCTCACTGCTTTCTCAATATTATAAGTCAGCAGAAGAGCCCTCCAGGAGTGTGAATGGCGTATCTTAATGTGAGTGATGGCCAGCAGTTCAGGCTGTGGCAGCGGTGGCTTGGGGAAGAGCCCTGTGTGTTTCCCTGTGTGTATTGCGGCTGCAGGGGCTCCAGCATGAGAGACGTGCAGTTTCCGTCATGGGTAGCAGTGCAGTTGTGCTGAGGGTGGGAGTGTTGAATAGTCTTGACTTCCAGCAGCGGCTTGATACGCTTATAATGACATCTTTGTGGCAGATATATTCGATTCAGATGCACTTCAGAAATAATTGCCAGTTAATTAACCTCATTCTATGGAATGATGGCTTTTGCTGCAGGGGTTTCTGCCAGAGGATTCCAGCTTCCTTTCCTGTAAATCCTTTGTCTGTTGTTTTGTTACATCTCTTTCTTCAAAATATACAAGGATTACAGATCCTTCCCCTTCATGCAAGGCTCACAAATACGCAGACATTCAAGCAGAGTTAGGTACACGGGCAGAATTACTTTTTTTAAAGCTTATATTATGCAAAGATAGAAGAAAATGCTAAATTTAGAACCTGGGTCTACAAACAAGTTTCCTCAGGATTAGGCTTCTATGTAAGCTTGGTCTCAGTGATGTCATTTGGAGTATTCCTGTGGGTAAAGCTGTGAATAGGTACAAATAATTATAGGAATAGGTCTGAAGTCTGTATTAGAAGTAGGATGGACAGATTTAGTACTGACAAAGATTTGTTTTCTTGCCAGTATCAAAAGAATTCCTGGTGCTGCAGAAAAACGCATAGCACAGCATTGTCCGTGTCATTAAAAAGCTACAGGCAAGTGTCTTTGCTTTAAAACAGGATGACACTTTTTCAGCATTGCAGCAGCAGCTTATGGTTATTTAATGCCATTGAAGGTTGCAGTCATGCACCTTGATGAGCACAGTCAGACTCTGTCCTTGCTCAGAGCGACACTGAAATCAGCAAGGCTATGGGTGTGCCCAGAGACTGTCAGCATCTATTGCATTGCAGGACTGGGAATTCAGGAGTCATTTCTGTCTTCTTCTATCCATAAGTGAGTCCTTTTGAAACTAACAAGAGCAGAGTCTGTGTGAGAGTGCGATAAGGCAGAATGTGAAGTCAATGAGAGAGCAAAACAACTTTCCTAAAGATACAAGACAGAAAATCTGCCACTTTCCTTGTTTGTACAATGGCTTGTCACCTCTCGCAGTTAAAAATGTGCCCTGTTCCTAATTTAAATATCTGGCTTCAGCTCTTAGTCACTAATCTTTGTCATTTGGGTTTATTTTTTTTCTGCCAGTTTGTGCTGGAATGCAGACCTGGTGCAAAGCATTTTTTCCTTGGTGACAATACTTGTGCCAGATTCTGCGTGGATACTCCTGTGGTTCTGTCACTGAGCTTCTGCCCTAACCTTGAGTGAATCAATTAACTACTTTACCTGGAAAAAAGTTAATAGTAGGATTTAGCAAACGAGGACATTTGCAGCATTAAATACATGTTTGTCCAGCATTTCACAGTCCTCCAAATGAAAGTGTTAAAGCTGGTGAGCTGCTCCGTGAATGTCTGCTCACCGAAAGCTTTATGCAGCACTTGGAAGATGAAATAGTGCACCGAGTTTCTGTTGGCTATATTGATCAAGCTTATTTTAACCTTTATTTATGCTTCTTACTTTCTTCAAATCCTCTCAGAAATTGCCATGCTGTTTTCCCGTGCAGCCAAGATCTCCCCAGGAATGTAGGATATTGGTCACTGAACCTCACCATCCATGCACAAGTAAACGAATCATATGATTCAGTGGCTACCGCATATACAGCTCCCCCTCTCATGTTAAATCCCACATTTCTCATTCGTGTCTCTCTCTCTTTTTGTAATTATTCTCCCATTTTCTCTGTCCCCAGTGCTAGGGATTATACACACAGTATTCCTGGTGCCAAGCTGTACCGCTGCCTTCCTGTTTTTATTGAAGCTTTCTCTGCAGGAAAGGAAGAAGCATGGTCACTACTCGGCTGCTGGATGAAAGACAAACAGCATGACTGAGCAACGTGCCATGGGGAGCAGGGAGCTTGGGGCAGCCCCAGCACAGTGCTCTTGTAGGCACTCAGAAACCCGGAAGTATTTACTGGATTGCCAGCAGAAGCCATCACATCATTTAGTTTCTCTCTACTGATCATGTGTGAGATATGTTTAGGGAGATTTTTTTTCTGTTTTGATGCTTAACGGAGGCTGGGGCTGGGAAGGAAAGCCATGATTTTTGACAAAGCTTGCAGGAGGTGACATGGAAAAAAGGAAGGGGCTCTCTGACAGAGCCAGCTTGCCATACTTGCTCTGCTCCTACAGCAGACAGAAAGGGATGGTGAGGGGATGGCATTGTGAGGCCCCACACAGCTCCACCCCGAGGTCACTTCATTTACCTTTACCAACTTCAGCCTGATGCTTCCCACAGGTACAGGTGCCCTAATGCTCCTCACTTCTTTGCAGGCCACTGTTTCCAGGCATGCTGGAAGGGCAGAGAAATAAGATGGAGCAATAGAAAGAACAAGTATTAAGGAAGGAAAGCTGGAAACAACAGATTCCTTCCCCCAGCACCCTCTGAGAGTTGGAGAGCCAGTGTGGTGAGCTACTGCCAGAGAAAGGGGGAATGATGAGGGTGTGCTGATCCCCCCAAGAGAGTCAAATACCACTGGAAAATAGAGTTTGTACAGTTTTAGGCCAGCTGGATTTTTGAGGGAGGGAAATGGGTTGTTTCAAATAATTTTATTGAATTCCTTGATACATTAAACAAAGTTTCATCTCCTTGAGTCCTGAGATTATGTGAACTTTAAAAAAAAAAGAAAACAACTTTATAACAGAATTGTTTCTAGATGTCATGGCTGCAGGGAGAAGCTTCAAAGCATGACTCATAAGCATGTGAAATACCAGAAAGCAAAATTAAAGAGATTTCAAACGATTAGGAAACACAAACAAACTAGTAATGTTGAAGTCCTGTTCATCTGAAATGCTTGCTTTTGGCAACATCTTGTCTCACCAGTTTTAAACCCCACCTGTTGCCAACACAGACATTTGCCTTTCTGTGGGCTCGGTATCTCCACAACACATCCACCCCAAAAGCTGTGACTGTAGGAAGGGTCTTTGTCCAAACAAAGATTAATCATGAAACAGATGTGGCGGCCCACCAACACTTTTGCATATAATCTGATGTGCAGCTGCAGTGTGTGCTCAGTAGTGTCCCCAAGAGGGGAGACAATTTGGAGGACTGGCTAGAGCCTGTTCACCATCATTTGCCTCCGCTTACTGTCTTCAAACCCCCCAAGGATAGGGAAATGTGATACTCGGGTACTCGGGTGACAGACTCATTAAAAGGGGATGAGAAGGAAGCTTTAGCTAAGCATCAGCACAGGATGGGATTTTGAATTTCATTTTTATTGCAAAGCCTGTTGAAACAAGATTCGTTTTAGTGGTGGGCTACCAATCCCTGACACCCACTGTGGGCAGTGTCCTGAGAGCTCGTTTCCCAGGATTTGATTATGTTTTGAAAAGCTGCAGTACACCAGACACCTGAGCAATGGTCACACTTAGATGAACAGAGATAAAGACACATCAAAGGACTAAACAGATCTGCTTCCCTGGGTGTGGAAATACAGGTGTTTATTTTCATATAGGTTTGTATCCTATATTCCTGTAAATCCTCCTATTGCCACATCTTTTTCACTGTGAGATTCCACTTCTGACATGGCATGTCAGGTTCCTCACGTTTTCCTACAGATTAGGTGAGAGACACTTGATGGTGTGTGTGATTTGAAACTTAGGCCAAGTAAAACAAGTAACCATTAGCTTCCACTGAAACATCTCAATAAGGGCAGTTCTTAAGGTTTCTTTCCTCCATTCAAGCCACTGATTTTCACTAAACTTACCAGCTTGGCCACGCAGGAGCACAGGAGCCAATGCTCTTATAGCAAACCAAGCTAAAAAAGCCATCCCCCCCAAAGAAAAAAATCCAGACCATTTTTTTTTTCAATATAGTATGGTTATTTTGAACGTCATAACTTTATTGAGACACCAGTAGTTACCACCTTCACTTTGTTAACCACAAATATATAGGACATTGTAAACACAGGTGCCGAGGTGGCGGGGTTCGCTGTAGTTGAATTTCAGAACGGACGGGGGCAGGGGGAGGGGGAGGAGGGGTGAAGGGACACTCGGGCTTAGACAAGACCACTCAGAGGATCCTGTATGCGGCAGGCCATCCATGAGTCATCGTATATACGTATATATGTATAGCTTTATATTATACATCTTTTTAAATATATATATATAATATATATACTATACACAGGCAGTAATGTGGCAGGGGAAGGGGCAGGGCAGCCCAGGTGGTGTAACAAATGCCACACAGGCAGCAGGGAGTTGTCTGGATGGATGGTTTGAACTTGCTGCGTGAGGTGGCCTCACTGGGCTCCTTACCTTGTACCTGCTCTGGGGATGGGAGCTGAGACTCCTGTGAGAACCACCCTGCAATGCTGCCTTCCTGGGTCCTCCCAAGTGCTTGCAAGGGTACAGGGACAAAGACACCTCCTCCCCTGAGGGAACTGCCAGGAATAATGCAGGGAGGAAGGGCGTGTGATGAGGTGATGAACAGGGTGGTGGGGATATGGGTGAGCCAGGGATGGGGACACATCAGGAGGCTGAATCCACAGACAGAACTGGGGCAAGGTTTCACCATCTCTTTGCCCTTCACAGCCTCTGCTTCCACAAAACAGTCCCTTACTTGGGGGCTTCATAACACAAGCAGACATCAAGGGGCCATTGCTCCCAACAGGGGATGGGTAATCCTCTGTAATCTGAACAAATGGCAGAGGGGGAAGAAAGCCGCCTTATCATTTTGCTTATACAGCCTTCCCTCTGATCTCCTAATCTCTAGAGTGGGGCTGATCTCACCCACACTTAGAATCTAAAAGGGATGTGTTCCAGCCAGCTGTTCAGGTCTCACCTATGATCACCAGAAATAGGCAGCACCTTATCAGAAGCACCTAAGATAAGATAACCAGCCCTTTAGGTAGGTCTGTATGTCTCATCAGCTGCAGAACCGGCCAAATGCCACTGGAAAATGCATTTTGCATTTTAAAGGGCTACATGCAAACAAGCAGAGTCCCACTCCCAGGTATGTCACCACCAACCTTCCACTGCAAAGGCTGAAAGCACATGAACCCAAGGAGAGTAAGTCCTCTCCCATAAGCAAAAGCAAGAAGTTGTCCAAGTATCTACTGTTGTAGTGTCCCCTGTCACATCAATGCTTTTCTTATGACACAAAGCAAGGAGAACAAAAGAGAGATGGCAAGTAACCCAAGATGAAGCCACCTGGCTCATGTCTCACTGAAGTGCTAGTTCTGAGGGGGAGGCTCATTCCTGCCTCAAGCCCACCTGAACCCATCAGCTGGTTACACGAGGGAAGCAAGCCCAAGAGGATAAAGAAAAGCTTGCTCATTAGTCAGCCCCAAATGGTGTTCAGCCACCTACATAACTGATGGGAGAAGGGGCATGCAAGATGCTCCTGCACCACACCCCAAAACAGAGCCCCGGGTAGATCCCCCACATACTGTCTGTACCTCTCCTTATGTGCCTGGTCACTCACGGAGGAGTGACCTCCCAAAAGGTACAACACGTTTTTGTGCTGAGGGCTGGTTATTTATAGCCTCCTCCTCCTCTTGATTCCCTCCCCATACCCCAGATGAAAGCATGAAGGATGACACAGATGAGTCTGGGTGAGTACAACTAATTTCTCTCCTCCTCCACCTCGTCATTCATTCGTTCTTCTCCCCTGGTAGGAGACAGATGGGAGGGTGCTCCCCCCACATCCAGTCACAACAAACCTCTCTCAATAAAGTAAACCTGTCCCAAGCCTAAATATTGGGCTGAACCCACAGAAAAGGAAGCTCAAGGGGCTTCCTTCCAAAAAGCATCCCTCCTATTTACAGTATTGCATTCACTCATAGCCACAGAGCAAGGGATGTGTGCCTGTGCCCAGTCATTCCTGCTGTATCCTTAGGGCTGCCCAATCCCCCACTCCTGTCCTCAGCAGTGGGTAACCACCAGCAAGGCAGGGCAAGCCTGGGGAGGACAAGCCATGGGGAGAGCTACCAGCAGCACAAGTCTGCTGGTAGGAACAGGGAGAAACGGTGCCTGTATACAGCGGAGAACGCTGCTCTACTTCCCTCTAGGGGCCTGTTGCTCTACAATTTCTACCCCTTCCCTATCTTTGCGGTAACCTTGGTGTCCTCCAGATGAGATGTTCACACAGCCACAGGCCAGTCCTGTGTCCCATTCTCCCCACTCCTAAGGGTGCTATGAGGAATAGACTGCATGTGCAGTGCGGGCACCTACAGATTTTGGATCTGCTCCCGATCTCTGCTACTGGGACCAGTGTTGCATCAAGCAGGGTGGCTGCCAGGGGGATGGAGCTCCTCACTGCTGCAAGGTAAACCCTGCTTCTTGTGCTCTGAGAGATGTCTGTGCCTGGGAGAATTGTCTAGGTAGCTATTGCTGAATTATTTCCGTTGAGGGGACATCTGGGAATCTGTCTTCACGCACAGACCTAACTTCTAACCTGGAACAGAGAGTGGGCTTCCCCAGTTGTGTCTTAGAGCAAAATCAAGAGGAGTGTGGAATGATACCCGTACGAGCTCTACCTAAGAGTCACTGCTGCCACCTAGGCGAGGCTGTAAAGTCAGCCAGGATCTGAGATGCTGCAGAAGAGCACTAAGGTATGGTCTATGGCAAGTACAGAAAGACCAGTTTTCAGACAACTCAGTCTGGCCCCAGCCAATTCTCTGCACACCAAGACCTCCCCCCATCTGAGTGGGAGGCAACACGCAGCTGTGCAGGGCAGGACCATTCCCAGCTTGGCTGCACCCCTGTGCAAGAGCCAGACACATGCTGGCCATCCCAGTAGCAGTATTTCTTTCTAAGTGGGGTCCTGCTCCATTCCTGTGTGCTACAAAGATGGTGTCAGCAAGAGGCTTTGCAGTATTGTAAAGGAACAGAGGAACAGAGGAAGGTTCAGCAGGACCTGAGGAGCAAAACTGTCTTTCTTCTCCTCCCGCCCTCAGTGAAATGACAAAGCTCCCCTCTCCCCCTTGAACCAGCCTAGCTGGGGTTGAAGGCTCTCAGCGCTCTCTAGAAGCCCACCTCCTCCATCCTTCCTCCCATAGCAACTGTATCTGGGCCCAGGGACTGGGCATGCCTCCCCTCCTGCCTCATCAAGTACTGGTCTGAAAAGAGCAGTGACTAGCAGGTCATACAGGCAAGGGGAATCACGTCCACCTCAATCCAACGGGGCTGAGGAAGGAGTGAATCTCAGGGCACTACCCCTCTGCTCTGCCTAGTCTCTTGCTGTAACCTACAGAAGTGCCTGTGATTTCTGATTGTACCTGCAAATCTTCCTTTCTCCCTTCCCATTGTCTCTCCTTGTGCTCCCCCCCTCCCCAATACCACTTCTCCCAAATCCTCTAAAAATAAAGCACCCCTCCCTCACTAGCATATGGCAGGGAAAAGCCCCGCTGTCTTTACATGGAGGATGCCATTCCTTCTGTCCTCCAGGCCCCTCCTCACACTCTTGTACGCTGACTCCAAAACCACTCCCCTCCCTGAGCCACTAGATGCTCCAGACCAGTTTGGATGCTCCCACATCTACTCCAACTTTTAGTGATACCATCTCTTCTAGGAAGGTCCCTGGTCCCTCTCATTTCTTCTGTTCTGCCTCCAACACCTTGCCCTGCCCTGCCGGTGCCACAGCTCCTCTCCTGTCCACAAGACAGACTCTGCCCTCTGCAGCAAGGCAGGAGGGAGATGAGGAAAAAGGGGACCTTCCTATCAAAATGCAGATTTGCAAAAATTTGGTTCTGGCAGGTAGCTTGGTGGGAGAGGAGAAGGAAGAGGTGAGGGGGAAACCTTTTTTCCTTTTTTTTTTTTTTCATTTTTTAAAAACAATAAATAAAAACAGATGACCCAGAAGGCTGGAGCATAGCTGAGAGCCACCTCTTGTACCACTATGCACGTGTCTTGTTTGTGCCTCGGCTTTCCGCCGGCAGTGGGAACGGGGGCAGAAGGGAAAGGGGAAGGGAAAGGGGCATCGGTGGCTCAGTAGTTCTGCGTTTGGTACCCCTGTGTCTCGGTGTCGAAAGCATCTGCAGGAGGGGGCTGCTGGTACGTCCCCACCGCATCTGTAGCATCCTCCTCGTTCGTGTAGGGAGCATAAGGCATGCCGGAGTCCTGGCTTGGGTCCATGTAGTCCTGGGAGAAGAGGGCCGAATCGGCACCCAGCTGGAAACGCTGATACGCCAGGAATGCCTGGCCCACCTTTAAGGGAGGAGGTGGAGGGAAGAGATGGGAAGTAGAGAGGGGAGGGAAGAGGAAAAAGAAGGGGAACGTACCGAAAAAGAGAAACAAACAAAAGTGGGGTTAGTAGTGGTTACGGATTAGTGTGCAAGGCCTGCCTGGCAGATGGCCGCTGAAACGCTCCACAAGCATGGAAATCCACACTGTCCCATAGAAAGCACGAGCCCACAAGGAGAGAGGAAGACTGGGCAGGGATGGCTGCAAGTCCAGCTGGCTGTGTGCAGCCTGCCAAGGCTCCTTGCTCTCTCTGGGATGCTCAGGGCACCTCCTGTCTGCTGGTGGGGTTTCACCAACATCGCATGGGTCATGGAGGCTCAGTTGGCACGTGGTTATCCCAGTCAGCCCCTCCTGGCTGTGGGAAGGCTATCTGCCTTGGCAATACCAGAGGGTTTGGCTGCTGGGCTGCGTGTACGAGGCCATTTGGCTTGTAAAGGCCAGTAAAGAGAGCAGGGTTTGACACCAAGTACTGAGGTAGAGGTCACCCCCTGAAACACCTTCACCAGTCAGTATCTGCAAGGTGTAGCACAGACCTTGAGAAGGAGCAGCAGGAAGCAAGGCAGCTGCTTCCCAGACCAGGGGACAATTAGCAAGCAAACTGCTGTCTCTTGCCTCAGGCACTGCAGGCAGGGCACCTTTTGGTCATCTGGGGGAGCCCGGGCACAGCAGGCGTGGCTCATTGTCCCAGAGCATCCCTGAGAGAGGTGAGCAGTCCAGCAGGTGATGGGGCAGAGGTTTTTGGGGAATGAGGTCTGGGAAGAAATGGAAGAGATAAAATGGTGGGGGCAGAGGGTATCTCCTGGCTGAAGTATTAGGCCTGAACAGTCATCAAAAAAAGGCACAGTGGTGTTACACAGCATTAGTTAGGGTATGGGTGAGGGAGAGAAGGGAGCAGAACAGGAGAAGAAATTGCCAGTTCCAACTCTCCAAAAGGAGATCCCCTGTTCAGTGGACAACCGTACTCCAAATCAATGGCGCATATCTTCCCATCCCATGCCCTGCAGTGACCACACACTCATAGCCAGGGCATCGGAACCAGCTCTGCTCAGTGACCTCCTCCAGCTGCATCCCTTCACCCCTTTCCCCAAATTCTCCCATCAGCAAGGGGCACTAGGGCAGCAAGGATGGGGAGTTAGGGAACAGGGTATTGTATTCCTCCTGAAAATTAATGTCTCCGAGTCTCCGGAAAGCCAGAAATGCGAGGAAGCCCTGTGAGGAGAGAGAGGGGTGTGGGAAGGAGAATCAGTAAGGTAGAGCAAACCAGTGTTTGGCTGAAATAAAAACAAACCCCAAGGAACCAGGGGAAGAGCATGCCTGTTTAGCCACTTGCAAGCCTGTGCATGGGAGAGGATCACTGCAGGTGATGGCACCTCCAAAAGTGTCCTGAGGGACCCCTTGCAAAAACCTTGCTCTTTGTCTCACTTTCTGCTGGAGCTTGAGAGGGGCTTTCAGCAGCACTCGAGTGCAAGACACAGCTCATGAAGGGCACACACACACTGCTGTCCCTCAATCCTGCCCAGCGTCACCGTGGCGAGGGTGCTGACAGCACAACCCTTTGCAGCCCCCCTTGCTCTCTGACAGCTCCATGGTCTTACGGCACCCTTCCTATCCGGCCCCTGCCCAACATCAGGGCCTGTAGGAAGAGGAGAAGATAAAGCCACAAGGGCTTATGCATGGAGACAAGGTTAAAATGCTTTCCTGCTTGGCACTATCCTGTCACTTCAGAAAAAAATCACTTGTGCTTGGTGCTTTCAGAGGCAGGAGGAAGTCATCAGAGATATTTATATTGTACACAACAGTTCTTCCAGGAAACTAGCAGTAAAGAACTACTGGGGAAAGGGCAGTCTTAAGACAGCACCATCACCTTCCTAAAAGGCGACCCAGTGAGGTGGCACTCCAGTGGTGTGTGCAGACTCCAGAAGAACACTGATGACATCTTGCATGATGGGAGCAAAGGTGGGAAGGAGAGGGGTGCAATCCCTGGCCTGCAGCTCCCTTCTCTGCTTAGTGTCTGTAAGGTGAAAATGCTGTTGAAGTCCTCTGACACACAGAGAAAACGGTGTCCAGAGAGGTGGTGGATGCCCCATCCCTGGAAACAGTCAAAGTCAGATTGAACTGGGCTCTGAGCCACCTGACCTAGTTGAAGATGTCCCTGCTCTTTGCAGGGGGGTTGGACTAGATGGCCTGTAAAAGACCCTTCCAACCCAAATTATTGTCTGATTCTGTGACAATGGTGGTTGGGGAGCTGGCTTGTCGAAGGTCATATTAAAGGTCTGTCAAGAACACTCCTTACTGGGATACGGGACTCTCCCATTGTGCTTATTAGTGCTCTAAAACCTTCTTCCACGTAAGTTTTTGAGTCTCAGTTTCCCAAGTTTACTTCCCAACCACCTCCTCTCCCGATTTTCCTTCTCAGAAGCCATGTGAACTGAGATCCCAGAGGGAACCACTCTTAGCCGGTTACCTTTCATTCCCCACAAGGTAATACAGTACAGAGGACATTTGATCCAACATCATGGCTACTGTACTCACCCAGGTAAAGATGGAGAAGAACGAGAACGTGATGGCTGCTCGGGCTGCATCCCCTCCCTCATTCAGTGGGTTGTCCTCTGGTTTTGAAGCTTGCCACTGGTTGGTCAGAAAGCAGAAGCCAACGAACCAGAGGAATGCCCAAAAGGCTGGGATGGACCACCACCAGCATGCCAAAGGGAAGGACAAAGACAACAAGAAGATATTTGTGAGCATAACATATACATATTACGTTTCTCTGGAAATGTCAACCCTGTGAGACCCACCACCATGTTGCAAACTGGGCCAAACTGACTGCTCAGCAAGTCTGAGCCCAAGTGAGCTGGCAGGCTCCCTGACAGCAAATTGTCAAGGTGACCAATAGGTGTCTGCAGAAAGCACCTCAGGGGAGTTCATTTGCTTGTGTTTGGATTGATCACAGGACTTGCATTTGGCCTTGGGAGAGAGCCTGAAGGGCTTCCAGTACTGGAGCGATCACCTGGGCTCTATGAAACAGCCACTGCTTCACAATTCTGTCCTGCAAGGACAAGCAAAGAGCAATTCCATCCACGGGAGCTGTGAAAGGGTGGGAAGCAGCTGGTCTGCAGTTGCATAGAGACCAGCGTGTGCTCAGGATAGAACAGCTCAGGGATTCACATCAAGGAAAGGTGCTGAAGAATCACTAACATGCTGTGCCCCCAGGAAAGGGGTGAAGGTAGGAGGTACTCACCCTCTCTGCCAGGTGCAGGCAGACACTTGGCAGTGAGGGAAATGGGCATTCCAAAGCAACAGCAAAACAGAGCACAATCCTTCCCCTTCTCTTGTCCGCTGTACATAGGACTGCTAGGCAAGGGGTTAACTGTGAAAGAACTTGCAAGCCCAAAGTCCTTAGCAAATTCAGGTGCTTCACCCGATCCTGCCCTCACTCCACTTGTGGTCCCTTTGACATACTCCGGGGAGAGCCTGACATTGAGCAGTTTGCCTGAATGGCTGGAACAAGCCACTACGGCCAAATGGCCAGGAAGCTCACCCGAGACTCCGATGTCCGAGAGCACTGCCTTCTTGCGGTCCTTGACGCTGCTGATCTGCGGGAAGTAGGCATCCAGAGCCAGGTAAAGAAGGCAGCTGAGGAAGGCGAGGACACCCACGGTAATGCCATAGTTGCAGGCATTGTGATTGCGGTTGAAAATGCAGTGCTCTTCTAACTCGTCCATGCGGTTCACGTACCCTTCATTGACAATGGAGCCGAACACCACGATGGAGAACACCTGGTGGGAAGGGAGGCCAGAGACACGTCAGGGCAAGCCCCATCTCTCTAGACCAGCACAAAGGAGCAGAGCTCTGCAGGGGACAGACACCCTTCACCAGCACCTCTCTGCTCTGCTGAGTTCCTGCCCTGCTGCCTTGCCTGGGCTGTAGCCACAGGGAATTTACTGGGAACGTGGTCTCATTTTATTTCAGAGGATTAACTTAAAATAGGACATTTTTAGATTGAACCTTTTTATCCATCTGACCTAAAGCGATGCAAAACAGTTGCAGTCTGGAGTAAGGGTGGCTTCCCACAGACACACAGGGAGGTGACATGGAGGGTAAATTGGGATATGGTTTTGGTGCGGGTGCCTGCATACAATGGCCTCAAGTAGTGGAAATCCTCTTAGTCTGCACTTATTCTCCCACTCACTCCCTTCTCTTCAAGAGATTAATTGTTTCTACCATGCATCTGTTCACTGATTTTATCTATCAAGCTACTATGCTACTTTCCCCATCCACCCTCCCACAACCCACAGCCCTGCTTGCTTTGAAGCTCCATTCTGCTGGGCTTCCATTCTCCCCATTTCCCCACATCACACACCTCTCACCACCAGTTTTCCATCAGCCCACTCTATGACACCACCTATCCTTCTGTCCACTCACCCATATGCCAACACCCTCCAACCTTCCCCACAAGTTTTAGGGGCCAAACATCCCTACTCCAAGTCCACTTGTCAGGGCCACTGTGAGTCCTCCCGACCTGTCACCACCACTGCCACTGCATGTTATTTTAAATCAGGCAGAATTAAGGATGAGTCCAGGTAGAAATGCCCTAATCCGCAGTTGCTGGTCTAATCTTCGCTCATGGGCTTAGCCTTCGTCGCCTGCCACAAGGCTGTCCCTCTTTGACATAGCAGGTTCACCAAAGCAGAGAGCTATTTACAGCAGCCCCAGTCCTGCACCTTATCTCAAATAAACAGCGTGCCCTTCCCCACAGAAGAAAGACAGGAATATTAAGGCAGCATGTACAGATTTTTCTTTGCAGTGCATCTGGAGACCCACAGTAGGAACAGCCGACTGGATGCTGCCTGCAAGAGCCTCAGGGAAATGGGAATGGGACCTCAAGCATGGGATGAAATTACATATGAAGTGCACTAGGACATTACCAGGCTACCCTGCCAGGCTGGGAGATGTCTGCACAACAAGACCTGGCACCCTTGGATGCACCACCCCATCCCAAAGGAGAAGCAGCACACAACATGAGGAGGCCAAGCCTCCTGCAGGAAGTGGAGCTGAGTGTTTGCCTGGTCAGGACCCCAGTTCCACTTAACCCAACCAAGCACCAGAAGACAACCCAGAAAGCAGAGAAGCAGCTTTGTGAGTGCAGTGAAAATTGTTGATTAATGCCAACCCAATACACCACCTATTGTCACTGGGGTTGGATTCCTGAGATCCACAGCACGGACCTCTGCTGCTTGGCCTGTGGCATCAAGAACCAGAGGAAAAACCTTATTCACAGACCCCCAACAGCCCTTGGGCAGATACTCAACACCAACCACATTTCACCTGCCAAACTCTAGCAAATATCCACTGACACCAATATTATTTTTTCACCTCAAGACTCATAATTGGGTCACACTTGGGTTGTTGAAATTGAGTGTATCACACTAGAGCAAACTAAAAAAAGCTGGTGTTCCTAAGCGTAGGAACTGTATGGGTTCTCTGAAAATCACAAGAGCTTTTTAAGTTTAGAAGTAAAATAACCGATTTGTCCTCCTCCTCCTTCTTCTTGAAAATCGAGATTGATCATATTTTGCAGAAATTGCCCGTGAAAATTAAATAAGAATATCTTCTGCTAGAAGCAAAGATTTAGTCCTCAAAATTTCAGCCTGAATGCTTTGGAAAGCAGCAAAATTGCAGACAATTACAGCCAGGTTCTTTCAGTGGGATGTCTCACACACCTTCACAACAGGCTGGGCTGACAGGTCTGCCTAGGGTCATTGGCAATAACACCCTGTTCCTCTGACCCGAGGAAGAGCTGACAGACTCCTGAAGTGACAGCCCAACGTGAGGCTGCGACCAGCACTGATGCTGACACCTGAAGTACCAGCCTCCATATACTGAGCTTACAAAGTGGGTGCCCTGTTTTCTGCAGCATTAGACAGAAAGCTTATCTTCTCTTTGGAAGATGAGGAACAGCCTCTAAAGTGGTATAGTCTAGTGTTCAGTTTTGGTTTAGGACTCAGAATTGGTAAAATGTTGATTCCCTGAGTCAGACAAACTCTTGCAAGGAGCTCTATTTTGAGTCTCTGCTTACTCATTCAGGATGAATGAACTTCTGTAATGGTCGCTCCCCAGAGACACATCTGTGGAGATATATCCTGATACACATCTTCTCTCTGCCCTTAGCTTTGGGTTTGCTGCTGGGCTGGACTGAATAATTTCTTTTTGCATTTGCTGTTTCATACCTTTTTATGCTGGCACATCATAAAGGCACAGCTACGAGTCACAAGACTCTCCCTCTCTCTAATTTTCAAGCAGAGGTGGCATTCCTAACTTCCTTTCTCCTGCAGTCAGCCAAGACGCCAGACTTCTCTCCTATGAAGAGAAACCTGTTTCACAGCCTGGAGGTGCTGCCCAAGGTATGATTTACAGGCAAGCATCTGATTTCAGATGATCTAAGGAGTTTTCTGGGGAGATTCCACTAAGCGTGTTCTCACTTGCGAGCAGAATAAGACACTGTGGATGCTTATCTTCTCTGTCCTGAAACAGCCATCCCAAAGTACTCTTTGTCCTTAGGAAAGCTTTCAATGGGCCAAAGCACAGTAGCTTAAGAGATATCTCCTTCTCTCTGCGTTTTCCTCACCATTGGCATCAGCTCTGATCCATGCTTCACTCCCTGGCACTGCAGAGAGGGCAAAGAGAGGGTGTGTTTCCTTTGCCAGCCTGTCACCACCCTGACGGCACAGCAAAACATTGTGAGGACCCACTGTGCGCAGAAGCCTTGAGCTGGGCTGGGTTACACTGACTGGGCAAGAATGGACAGGCTCCAACCAGAGATTACAGGCAGAGCTGGACAGCAAAAGAGGCAATTGCTGCTGCTGCTGCTGCTGCTGCTGCTGACAGGCAACATCGACTCTTTTATTCCCATGACGTCCGTACCCAGAAACTGTTGTGACAAACAATTTTCTAAAAAAAATCATAGTTATGAGAGCTTAGATCTTTTAGCCTTTAGGAGAAACTGTTGCACACTTCATCCATGGCAGCTATTCCTTGTTGGTAAGGGAGCAGCTGGGTGGAAGATCACTGACATGTCAAGTCATCTTAGAAAGAGCAAATATATTTTATCTCCTTGATTTCACAATCCATGCCCTGCAAGGATGATCTGAGCAGCAGGTGCAGTATGGATGACTGCCTAGATTATGAACAAAGCACCAAGTTTTCAAGGATGAAGTGTTTACGTTCCTGTTCCCGTCACATCTGCAGCACTTGTAAAGAAATGCCAGTGACCAGCAGCACTGGCACAAGCCTCTTACTGCTCTATGTTACTGCTGCTTGTGTCTTCTCCCCCCATTTGGCACTCGCTGCACAAAGTCCTGCCTACAGCCACTGATAAAGTGGCCCAAAATACACATGCAGCTGCAAAGAGGCAAGGAGAAGATGGCAGAAGTCGTCTCCTGACTGAGCACCGAGATGAAGGCAAGTGGCTTGTCCGCAGGCTAACAGGAGGTCTCCTGAGGCTCCCAAAATGCAGCCCATCCTTCCACTCTGCAGAGGGAGATCACTGGCCACCTTCTTATGCCTGGTAACAAAAACCAGCCAGCCATCCCCAGCTTTGTGCACTTGAGCTGCTTCAATTCTTCAGCAAGGCTGCTTCAGTGAGTTAACAGGCTTGAAGTAATTAGATTTTAGGTTGAGAGGGTTTCTTTAAGCCTCCAAGAGCAACATCAGTTGGGCAGGTGTGCAGCCTCTCTGGAAGTACACGTTTAATAAGCAGTAATATATTTGGCTACAAAAAAAGGGACAGAAAAGAGCACTTGGAGAAGATCTGACCAACTCAGCCCTGCTGCTGGGATCCGGCTTTGCTCCACTTCACCGCTCCTTAAACATCACGTCCACATAGGTTGTAGCAATCATTTTCCTCAATTCCAGTTTTCATCCAAGAGCTTCAAAGACACCAAGTGCAGCCCAGAGACAGGTGCATTGCAAAGCTGACACAGGCAGAGCAACGTGCCAAAAGACGCAGCAAAATGAACTTAATGCTTAGCACTGCAGGGAGGAGACAGAGGAGCTGAGAGTTTTCCTCTCCTTGTTTCTCAAGGGGCTCATGCTGGCCATTACAGGCACAGAAGGGCTCATTACTGTGACAAAAGTGCAAAACAGGCAAAATTCTGCATCCTGCCATAAAATACCCTTTTTTTCCCTCTTGGTAAACTGAGTGATCTGATTTTGCCAAAGGCAAAGGTGAGAGATGAGAAGAGACGCTCTCCAGTCCCACCCTACTGCAGGCTCAGCCCTGCAGAAAGCCAGGCAAAACCTCCTGAGCATCATGTGAGGCGCTTTCCACCACGCTGCCCATCCCCAGCCGTGCATCAGATGCTCCTGAGCATCATGTGATGGATGCAAAGCACGGCCAGCCTCTGGCAGTGCAATAGGATTTTCCTGCACCTCATCCCAGGACTTTGTCATGCTGCCTTCCTGACTTCATCCCCAAGATCCCCATGATGGCTGTGGTGGAGATGAAGTTGAAGAGAGTTTCTGCCGAGCCGCCTGCTTGGGCTCGCTGCAATGCCCTCCAGTCACAGCCTCTGTCGCACTGCGTGCTGCCTCTCCCTCTCACACACCCCTTTTTTTATTGTGTTATAGAGAGGAAATAGTTTGATGACATAATATTCCTCATGGGACTTCAAATCAAATCCCCCTCAGGCAGAACGAAGCCATAACCTCTTCTGAGTCTGATCTGGTAATGACCAGGAATAAATCTGTTTAAAAAGAAAGCAAGAGCAGGAGATGGTGCAAATGATAAACTGGCAGAGATGATCTGGCTTTCATTTTCATTCAGCCACTTGCGAATGGAGTCTCTGGAAAGCTTTGGAGCTGCACGGACATGGAATATTATTATTATTGTCATAAAACCTACTTGTATTTAGTTCATTTTGAAGAAAACATTTGAAGAAAACATTTGCAGCTTTTGAGATGCATGGGACTGGCAGCTTGTAAACAGGCGGCCTCTATTTATTCCCCCCAGCCAGCACCACGCAGGCAACAAACAACTCCTGCCCACAGTCTCGACAGTCTGAGCCTTGTGCAGGTGATAGAGGGGACCAGTCTCTCTGGACCCATTTCCCTGAACATGAGACAGGAGAAGAGCATGGGTATGCCAGCACCACCCTCCCAGCTCACCCTCCCTGGCCATCAGCCACGTGGCACCAGCTCCCCAGCCAGGGCTGAGCCGGAGCAGGTGACTGAAGGGAGAAAGGCTCCGCATCCCTAATTCCTGCCATGGGATCTGGGACATGCTTTCCTGGCCAGCCAGCTTTTTTTTCACACATGGTTTGGCAGCTGACTGCCTGGCCATTTTAACCCTTCTGCCTCCCACCAGACCTGTGCTCAGGTCTCATGCACTTCCTGTGGTTAAATGGCATCTTTTGGTGACAACCCTCCACAGTCTTTACTGGTGACAACCCTCCACAATCACATGTCCATGGTGGTATCCAGGTTCTTGTGTGCTTTCTAGATGGCCCCTACATTGCTATGCCACTAATCAGCAAAGTGACCACCCAAAAGTTGCATCTTTTTCCAAGAGGAAGAGTTCAGTTTTCTTTCTAGCAACACACCTCCCCCTCCTCGGCTTGGCTGTGCCAGAATAGGCAGAGAACTGCACCTCCTGCCACCTGCAGTGCCTGCTCCTCTTGCAGCCACGTGAGTCCTCTCTGCTGCCTTGTTTTGCCACAAATATTTGCCTTAGCTATGTCCCATCACCATGCAGTTCGTCTGCTTCTCCCCTGTATGCCTCTCATGTTTTGAAACAGCAGATTACATATGGTTGTCTTATTTTTTCCTCATGTTTCTGACTGTCTTTGGTCCCTATGTGCTACTTCTCAGATTTTTATCGGGAAATGTCACTAATGAGAGATTTTTTTCTGCTACAAGATCCTTCCTGGAAATGCTATGCTGGAAAAAACACAACCTGCTGTATCCAACCTGAATCACCGTGCAACTGTACATATCTGTTGTTCATGTTCTGACACAGCCTACCACCCAATCTCAGTGACAGCAAACCCCCAAAAACACTTTTGAAGCTGACCGAGGCAAGGGCATCCCACGAAGAAGTGTCTCTAGGGCTTGACTGACAGCACGTGCTTTGAACCACCGTGTTTCTTTCATCTGCACCAATGCACCTCGCAAGCATGCAGCCAGCGAGCACGGTGGCTGCAGCAAAAACGGAGTGGAGGAGCAGAGGCAGAAAGCACGAGCTATGGGCCAAGAACACAGGCAATGTCTCAGCTAAATTAACTTGGGACAGAAAGAAGATGGGAGCCCACTTGCAGCTGGTATTAGACTAACAAGGCCTCCAAGCTTTAAGGCTCAGTTGAACTGCCATTGCAAGCCCACACTACGTGTCCTTGGGAAGAGACAAGTGGTGTTGTAAGCCAAACATGAGTGTGGCGAGCCAGGGACCTGCTGGCAAGGCAAGAGATGGGGCTCTCTGCCATGCTGTGGCTAGTTCCCATCCTTCAGCTTTCAGATGCCAGCCTGTCATGGGGAAGCCAGAAATGCGGTTCCTGTCCTTCACCTGCCTTGTCTGTTCAGCTGGAGCTTCTTGGGATGTGCTGTGCCTGTAGACACAGGGAACAGCGCTTCCTGTACCAGCTCAAATGTTCTGGATGCTCCTATCAGCCAGAGGACATGGTGGCAACAGCAGCAGGTGATGGAAAAGGAGATGGAGCGCCTCTCCTCACTGAACCTCCCTTCGGAGAGGCAGTGACCTTGGTGTTAGAGGGGGACTCAGCCCCTCAATCTGTGTGACAAGTTTTAACGGGCTGCTTTGTCTGTGCAGCTCTGGTTGGAAATACTCAAGCCCACATCCAAGCAAGCTGGGCCTGCTTCCAAAAACAGAGTTACCTTTGCCTTGTTAGGCTTTTACATCGAGCAGCACCTCAGTTTCTCCAGCAAGCAGGTTTCCAAGCAGACAGGAGCACCTGGAACAACCTGTTTTGATTAGCATTTTACTTATTTATGGCGCCAGCGCTACATCCAACGCCTGCGGGTTGGATGTAGCATCCCAAGCAGCTCCAGCTGAGCAGACAAGGAGCCACCCAGCTCCCCTGCACCGGCTGTGGAGAGCACTGCTGCACTGCCCTGTGGGGGCACAATGGGAATAGGTAGGGATGTGGTCACACTCGCCTTCTTTATTTCAAGAACAATTCTGGAGCTGTGCAGCCCTAGCTTGGTGTGGGTCACCCAGCTTCACTAGCTCCAGCTGCAGCACCAATAGCTCCAGTTTCTGGGTTACCTGAACATCCAAACCTGACACAGGCACCCCACAGAGCCACGACTGATCACCAGCACACCCACTAGGCAACAAGGCAACCTTTCTGTAGAGAGACACTCACTCTACTGTGCCTGCTGACCTCCAAAGCACCCATGAAACCTGAGCTGCCTCACAACACTGTCGTGGTGGACAGATGTTCCAGAATTGCTAAACTCTTTCCATAGTTTAGCATTCTCCTTGTCAAATTTATCCTATCTCCTCTTCAGCAAGGAGCAACATAAATAATCTTCGGTCATCCCATCTGTTCCTGATCCTGCAGTTCTCTCTGGAGATTTGCTGCCACCTCAATTGGGCTGTAAACTCCCTGGGCAGGAGCCAGTTTTGGTGCCTGTTGGTAAAAAGCCGTATGCACCTCTGTGCCATCATGAAGTCTGCTAAAATACAGCATGACTCGAGCACAAGGTCACTGCCTGAGGAAGCAATCATAAGAATTTCTGCTCTCAGTGAAAGCTCATCACGTGAAACGGGCCAAAAGGAGCCTCCAGCTTGCCCTGGGGAGACAATGGACCATTCATACCAGAAGCAGGATAAAGGCAAATGAGATCTCAGGAGATGGCAGGCAAAATACTTTCAGTGTGTGCAAGAGCATGTGAAAGGAAGGACTCTCAGAGAGACCACGAGGAGGGAGAGCCCTTGGCCACCAGAAGAGTTTGGCTCATAGAGCCTGGCACTAGAAAGTCTAAGTATGGATGCAGTCACAGTTTATAAATACTCAGGGGAAAACACCAGGGACAGAAAAGCATCATTTAAACTCAAGGGCAAAAGATCACAGAAGTAAACAGATAGCAAACATTTACAGTGGAAAGCCTCTGACCACTGGAACCACGGAATCCTCTCTCAGAGGAAGTGAGAAGGAAAGAAAACCATGAACTAGGTCTTTTTTCAGCAAAGTTCAACCAATTTATGGAAGGCCTTGCACCACAATGGCTATGCCACCCTCCCTTGCTGAACTGCTGACCTGGAGCACCTCCAGCTTCTGCAAAAGGACTTTAATTTTCAGGGCCAAGTGAAGTGCCTGGGGTAAATCCCATCCTGTCCTCTGTCAAGGTCAGATGGGCAGGGAGAAATCGCATGGGGCCTCAAGGAGATGCCACTCTCCAGCAAGTGCTTCTTGCCAGTGGGGACCTTGCAGGGCATAGAAATAAGCTCAGCAAGCAAGCCAACGCTGTCTGAGATACTCTAGAGCAGATTAGGTTCCTAATTAAAAAACAAACATATTTCTTGTTCTCTCTCCCTCACCTGGCGCCTCTGGGAAGCCAAAATCCTGCAGTGCTTGGATGAAGGAGGAAAAAAAAAAAACACCAGACTGAGAGGCAGATAGAGAAAGATGAAATTCTGCCACAGAGATTAGCAACGGGAGAGCCTTTGTAGGTCACATCGCGTCCATCATCCCTGGGCACACAGGCTGGCTCCGCTCCAGCCTCCCAGGGACGAGGGGCACGCGTAGCCCCGCGCCTGGTGCCCAGCAGCAGCCCCGGCGCAGCCAACCCGCTCCCAGCGTGATGTGCTGTACTGTAAACAAGCTCGGGCAGATGGACAGACAGACAGAATGCCCGCATTAATCAAGTCCTCAGATGTCTTGGGGCTCTCCAGCCACCCTCCGAGTCACCCAGAGGGGACATCATGCACCCACCCGGCTGGGAGGACAAGGGCTGCCTCTCCACCACCACCAGCAAGCCAGGCCACCTTTCCTTTTCCTCCCTGTTTCCACCTGGCACTGCTTTTATTTTATTTTCCCAAAGCCAGCCTGCCACTTTGCCTCCCAGCTCCTATGCGCATGTGTGTCCCCGGCTCTCTCTCCCTGCCCTCCCTTCTCCGCTCCCGGCTGAGACCTCAATCTCTCCCCCGCCAGCTCGCTGCTGCAGCTCTCGCTCCCTTAATCCCAATGACCTTCTTGAACAAACGCGCCAGCCCCATGGGCAGCCATGGGATCAGCGTCACGGGAAGAGGGAGAGACCTTCCCATGACACCGCCGTTAGGCTCCTCTTTCCCCCTGCCCCCTTCCCCACGAATTATAGAGAGGAAAACATTACAGGGAGAGCAGGTTGGGGGCTGAGAGGATAAGGGTAAAACACAGAGCAACATCCAGCCCCTACAGCCCCCTCAACTCACCCCAGCACGGCCTGAGCCCAGCACCCTCTGACCCACAAGGAAGCAATTCCAGGACTGCAGCATCCCCCCTCTCGGGTTCCCCCTGTCATCCCATATCCTGCTGTCTCCCTGTATCCACCATAAACGCACAGGCACGGACGAGTGAGAAGACACCCCACCCTGGAAACCACCAGAGATGGAGACAGGGTCATGGTCCAACCTGATTCACCCTTTCCCTCCCCACAGAAGAAACCCCAAACCAGCCTGCTCTCACCCCATATGGGCCTATATCCACACACACAGATACACATGTACATACAGCTGTACATCTATGTGCACATATACGTGTGGATATACCTGGAGATTTATACATAGAGATATACAAACCCAGAGACAGATCCCTATATCCAAACATACCTGCATATATATATAACAGAGAAACAGCCATAAATGCTATGGAAGCATATACGTACTTATCTGTGTGTGCACAGATCTAGGCTGTGTGGAGACATATCGATGGACACATGCATATTATATATGTGGATACATGCGCATACACATGCATATATACAGCATATAATAATAAATATGTAATACATAACAGCGTACGATGGTAACAACATATAATAACACATAACGGTATGTAACATACAACATAATGATTTTATATATATATATATATCTATGTGTGGGGTGTGTGTGTGTGTGTGTATATGCAGGTGTGCAGGAAGGTCAGGGTCGGGGCCAGTGGCGGCCGCCCGCCCCGCAGGGAGCCCCGCGCCCCCCCCGCAGCCCGGCGGGTCGCCCCCCGCCCTGGTGCCGGTGCCGGTGTCGGTGCCGCCCCCGGGGGCGGCGGGGCCTTACCCAGGAGACGAACCGCAGGATGGTCTGCGGCTGCCGAATGAAGGCCTGCGGGTCGAAGGCGCCGCCGGCTTTCCCCGCTCCGAAGGCGCCCCCGTCCATGGCGGCGCGGGGGTGGNCAAACGTGGGGCCGGGCGGGCGGAGTCTGTGGGGCTGGAGGATGCGGGGCGTGCCCGGGAACACCTCCCGGTACTAAGGCAGCCCATCCCGGACCCCTAGGGGAGGGGATGCTCCTGGTTTGTGTAGGGCCCAGCAGGGCCAGTCCTACGCCCGCCCACACCCCCTGCTCGGCCCTAGGGAGGCCGAATCTGGGGCTGTGTCCAGTCCTGGGCTCCCGCGTACGAGACAAGGAGCTACCGGAGAGGGTCCCGCAGAGGCCACAGAGATGATTTGGGGTTTGGAGCGTCTCTTAGGGGGAGAGACTGCGGGAGCTGGGCCTGTTTAGTCTAGAGAACAGAAGACTGAGAGGGGATCTCATTAATGCATATAAATATCGCACAGGTGGGCGGATGGTGCCAGACGCTTTTCAGTGGTGCCCGGCAGAGCAATTGCCATAAGCTAAAACACAAGAAGTTGCAGTTCAACATGAGGAGGAACTTCTTTACATTCAAGGCAGAGGCACTGGAACAGGCTGCCCAGGGAGGTCGTGGAGCCTCCCTCTCTGGAAACATTGAAAACCTGCCTGGATACCTTCCCATGTCACCTGCTCGAGGTGTCGCTGCCAAAAAGGACTAGGTGATCTCCTGAGGTCACTTCCAACCCTAACAATTCTGTCATTCTGTGATGCTACCCCACAGAGGCCCCCGCAGAGGGGTAAGGCTGGATGCTTGGCTACAACCCATTAGCCCTCACCAGATGCCGGCCCCTGAACGGAGATGCTCGGTGAGCCTCAAAATCACTCTGCAGCGAAGCCTGGGGCTCTCATTTCCAACATCCGCCACCCTAGCCACACTGTGTTCCTGGGAAGGGGCAGGAAAAGGCCCTCTGTGAACATGGGGAGTCCAGATTTTGGGGAGACCCCCTGACTGAAGGAGGCGGAGACTGCAAGGTGCAACACACCTCGCACTCCAGAGGCTGCAGCCTTGAGAGTAACTTGGGCTTCTCCACTGCCGACATTACCACCATGGCCACTGGCACAGCCAGGAAGGGATGTTAGTGGAGAAGCCTTCCAGCCTTACGGGCAATTCCAGCTCCTTGGCCCATGCCTTTTGTGAAGAGTAGCTGCACACCAGCGGTCTGGAATGGTTTGGGCTGGAAGGGACCTTAAAGGTTCTCTAGTCCAAACCCTCCTGCAATGAGCAGGGACATCTTCAACTAGATCAGCCTGCTCAGAGTCCTGCCCAACCTGACCTTGAATCTTTCCAGGGATGGAGCATCCCTGTTTTGGGAAGATGAGCTGCAGTGCCAGCACAGCTGGATCCTCAGCTCTCCTCTCTCTCTCAGTTCATTCTGGGTGCGGGAATCTCCCCACGGTGTGTCAAACACATCCTTATCTGTAAGCCCCAAGAGATCCTGAGGGCAAACTCTGGGTGCCCCATGGGTTTGCATCCCCTTCCGTACCACAGGCAATGGTGGATTAAGGCCCATGTTCATTATAATAAGACAGACGAAATTTCATGAAATGAAATTTTGAAACTCCATTTCATGAAATGAAATGAAAAGAAAATTCATGGAATGAAATTTCAAAATTTCACGAAACTGAGTGAAATTTTGACATTTCACGAAATGAAATTAACATAACGAGATAAAATTTCACTAAATGAAATAAAATGAAACTTGATGGAATGAAGCTTGATGAAATGAAATTAAACGACATGTCAAAAATTCATTACGTGAAATGTCAAAATTTCATTCATTTCATGAAATGTCGTTGAATGAAATGGAACGGAATGGAACGGAATGAACATTATTGGTTATGACCCGTGACCGTGCGCACTGAAGTTCCCCGCAAGCCCCGCCAGGGGGTTTGCACGCCGCTTTTTCCGCGCATCTTTCTGGCCCCGCTCGCCGCCCGTAGCGCCGCGCGCGCCGCCGCGCCGCCCGCCCTCTCGCGAGACCGGAGGCGGGGCCCTTATAAAGGCTGCGCGCGGCGCTGGCGGTCCTTCCGGCCCGGCGCGTGGACAAGATGGTGGGTGCTGGGGCCCGGGGCCCTGCCGCGCATCCCGCGGGCATCGCCGCCATCCCGGCCCCGCCCGCCGCGCGGCCCCGCGCCCGCTGCTCCCGGCACCTGCGGGACGCCGTGCGGGGCTCATTTCGGGGCGCGGGCGAGGCGTTGCACGGAGAGGCCGGGCCGCGTCCGTGCGGTGGCGGGCGGGGCGCGGGGTTTGGGTGGCGCGGGCGGCTGTGGGGGCATTTGAGGCCCTTTTTTCTAGGAAGGGGGGCGGCTTTTCTCCAGAGAGCTCCTGTGGTTATGGCCTTTTTGGGGCTTTAAGCTTCGCTTAGGGTAACTCGTGTCGAGTATTTTTTTTTAAACATATTTATTTCTAGTTCCGTGCGTAGCTGCATGGGATTTTTCTTTAATTTGCATGTGAGACTGGGTGGATAAATCTTTCTTTGGGCTGAGAGTTCTCCGGATGGAACCCAGTCTTTACGTGGCTCTCAGGTTGCAGAGGGTGGCACTCAAGGAGAGAAAACCTTTAGGAAAAAAACCTGCGCTTCCACCCAGAACGACTGACTCAAAGCTGGATGTTGAGATGCTGGTTTATTGCAGTTTTGCCAACTGAAATTGTTTCTGTAATGCTGCTTTTGGTGCTGATTAATTGAAAGATGTGAAGCCGTTTTTCTAGAAATTCTGGTGGCACGCTGTGGCCAAATTACAGTCCCTAGCTAGAGTGGGCCTTGGTGACATCTTAAAATAAGCTTGGAAGGGAAGGGGCGTTCAAGAAGTCTGGGAAGTACATAGTTGGGGCATGGGGATTGCATTCCTGTAACATAATGGAATTCTGAAGCCCCGCAGCTGATCCTGGGAATTTCTAGAACGCAAAATATTTTAGATAAAC
This sequence comes from Cnemophilus loriae, assembly GCA_013397755.1. NCBI lineage: Eukaryota > Metazoa > Chordata > Aves > Passeriformes > Corvidae > Cnemophilus > Cnemophilus loriae. The sequence continues at coordinate 106,968 of VZTF01002165.1, forward strand.
GTAATATTCATGTTTTAAGGCAAAGACAGAGTTGGTCTTGGCCCTCGAGTGGGTGTAAGCAAGCACTAAGTGTTGGTTTTCTCTCGGCAGTCTCACCGCAAGTTCTCGGCCCCGAGGCACGGCTCCCTGGGCTTCCTGCCCCGCAAGCGCAGCAGCAGGCACAGGGGCAAGGTCAAGAGCTTTCCCAAAGATGACCCCAGCAAGCCTGTCCATCTCACCGCCTTCCTGGGGTACAAAGCTGGCATGACCCACATTGTCCGGGAAGTCGACAGACCTGGATCTAGTATGTAGTAATGTTCTCTCAGTAGAGGAGGTGGGTTTGGTCAGGAATGGTGACAGGTGGCTCGTTCAGTAGCACCTCTGGATTTTAGTCCTAGCTTGATTTCACCCTGTTCCAAGTCCAAGTAGGTGGTGTATTTCTGCTGTAGCTGCTGGTTTGGTTTGGCTGCAGGGTAACAGGCTCCTGGGGATGGCTCTTCTGGATGAGGGGACATTGGTCAATTTCAGTGTTTTTTTTGGAGATTGTCCCATGCTGGATGTGTTACTTGCTGCCATCCATTTTGCCTGTCCAGCTTTGCTGACCCTTGTCCTGAGCCAGCCTCAAAGTTTTGCAAGGCATTAAATTATGATTATAAAGGGTTGCTTTAGCCTGTATCATCTCTGTGAAAATAACTTGAGTCGTTTAACCTTTCGCCTGGAGGACTTGGGAGTGAGAAAAAACAGGTGGTGTTTCAGAGTTGCTGCTGGAATTAATTGTGCTGTATGTCCGTTTCCATCCAGAGGTGAACAAGAAGGAGGTGGTGGAGGCAGTCACTATTATAGAGACTCCTCCCATGGTCATTGTGGGCATCGTGGGATACGTGCAGACTCCTCGTGGTCTCCGTAGCTTCAAGACCATCTTTGCCGAGCACATCAGCGATGAGTGCAAGCGCCGCTTCTACAAGAACTGGTGAGAGAGCGGGGCCTTGGCTGGTCTCATGCCATGGTTCGTAGTTTTACTGCTGGGTTGCAGATGATCCCAGTGCAGCTTTTTGAGGGGCCTTTTCAGCAATTAGTGTTTAGCTTTGAGGGACTGGCCTGATAATGGGATAGGCTGTAGGAATGGCTCCGTGAGGGTGACAGCGTAACTTTAGGTAGCGCCCTTCTTGGTGTGGCTGTGGTGGCTTTGGGTTTGCCTGAGAGCTCCTGAACAGGCTACGCGTGATGATACTTCGACGGGCGGACAGAAGGAAATCGCCTCTGGCGCTTGTTGAGTGTCGAGTCCTGACTGTAGCCCTGTTTTCTCAGGAAAGGGGAAGACAAGTGTCGCTTCTGATTGCCGTTCCAGGCACTGTTGTTGTGATTGAAAGTGTGCGTTTGCCCAAGTGCGGCTCCAGCGTGTCTGGAGCTTCCAGCCTGTTTATGAACTTGGCAGGCTGAAAAGACGTCAGAGTGGAGCAATAAAGATCTCAAGGATGTTTCAGTAACGACCTTGCTGTCAGGCACACAAGGGGAGGAAATCGCGGTATTTTGAAGCAGATCACAGTCATCTCACAATTGCTTTAAAGATCTGATTTTTTTCTGTTATTGTTTGACATCTCTTTACAGTCTTTTGTTTTCTGTAGTGTGAATGTTAATGTGCTTTGGAATTCATGGCAGCTCCTCTCAGCTTTGGCAATTTTGCCACTGTCTGATGAGCTCGAGGCTCCGCTTGCCAGTGGAAAAGAGTCACTAGAAGCTGGCAATGAGCCAAAGCCAACTGAGGTGGCAGCTCCTTCCGCTCATCCCTACTTCTCTGGGGATTGATGAGGGGCTTAGCCAAACCTTGTCTCTGCTCTGCTCCTGAAGGCACAAGTCCAAGAAGAAGGCCTTCACCAAATACTGCAAGAAGTGGCAGGATGAGGATGGCAAAAAGCAGTTGGAGAAGGATTTCAATAGCATGAAGAAGTACTGCCAGGTTATTCGAGTCATGGCTCACACTCAGGTGAGTGCCTGTGGGCTCAGGTATGCTGGAAACAGCTGAGAGAGCAAGCTTGAAACTTGATCCATCTCTAGTGAGATTTCTGCCCTCACCTGCAGCTCAGTGCTGACTATTCAGAACATCACAAATTCATTCTCTGCAGAGCTGTGCTCACACGATGTTTGAGGAGCCTTGGCAGCTACTGGCAATCTTTTGAAGGAGTGTCCAAAAGAGACTGAGCTGTAGTAGGAACTTTTTCGGCACAGTCCTTTGCTGATGCCATGTAGACCTGGACTCTCTTAATTCCAGCTACAAATAAAACCAGGCTGAACACTGAACTCGGGGTTTGTGTGCTCAGCATCATTTCAGGCTGCATTCTGTTGGGATTGCAAGCACTCAGACTTCTGGTGGCTTCTCTTGCTCAGCTGGAGGAGGAGGTGTTCCACTGAGTGATGTGGTGGTGTCTCCCCAGCTGTCAGTGCTCTGACAAACTTTCTTGGGAGATGTATTAAATCTTTCGAGTTGGCTCTTAAGTGCAATAAGGTGGCTAATTTTACTAGAATTAATTTCCTGTAGTAGACAGTAGAGGTAGTGTTGCAACTTCTGTTGATTCTCTCACCAGTTCCCTCTGTACTAGATATAGTAGAAGTAGCTGTAAGTGTGATCCAACCCAAAGTGGCCTTAAGCGTGGCAGGCTTTATCAAACAATCAGAACAGTTTGGGTTGGAAGGGACCTTAAAGATCATCCAGTTCCAACCCCCCTGCTATGGGCAGGGACACCTTGCACTAGACCGGGTTGCTCAGGCCCCTGTCCAACCTGACTGAACAGTTGTAGGGGTGGGGCATCCAGAGCTGTTCTGGGCAACCTGTGCAAGTGATTCACAACCCTCATAATAAAAATAATCCTTCTTAGGTCCAATTTAAATCCACCCTGTTTCAGTTTAAAACTATTGCCACTGGTCCTTCCTCAGTGGAATTTGCCTGATGGCTGTGGGGTAAGGGAACTCTGTGCTCCTGGGGGTGGCATGTAACTTCCAGGTGCAATGATTTGCAAGCCGCTCTACAGTCTTTCCCCTTACTGCTGGGCCTTCTTTAAGTTTTATATCTTGAAAAAGGATATGAGAAAAATAGATTAGGCCAGGGCTAAAAGGATACTGGGCTTACTAATACTGATACAGGGTCCATTTCAGAAGAGCAGGAGCTGAATGTCATGCTTTCTGTGTTCTAGATGCGTTTGCTGCCCCTGAGACAGAAGAAGTCTCACCTGATGGAGATCCAGGTCAACGGTGGCACTGTTGCTGAGAAAGTGGATTGGGCCCGGGAGAAGCTGGAACAGCAGGTGCCTGTGTCAACGGTCTTTGGCCAGGATGAGATGATAGATGTCATTGGAGTCACCAAGGGCAAGGGATATAAAGGTAAACGCACGGAAGTCCCTCTCTTTGTGATAGGATACAGTTTCTAATGACATCCTGGCCTTGAGTTTTCACAAGTGCGTGTGCCTAGGACTGGGGAGGTAAATCCATGCTGCTGTCACAGTTCAATGATGAGACCATGGAATGAGCGCTGGGCACAGCGCCTGACATCTGTGAGGAGTCATTCCATGCTGCCTTCCTTCTGAGAACACAGCCCAGGGACAGCCAGGGAGGGAGCTTCACCAGGAAATGTTGATTCCTGGGATGCTGGAACTGCATTTCGCTTTCGTTGCTTGGGGACTGCAGCTTGGAAGATGGCTTAAGCTGTGGTTGAAGAGTTTGGTGGCATCTCAGGTTGACAGCAGGCTGCTTTGGTCCCTTGCAGGTGTCACCAGCCGCTGGCACACGAAGAAGCTGCCGCGCAAGACTCACCGGGGCCTGCGCAAGGTGGCCTGCATCGGCGCCTGGCACCCTGCCCGCGTGGCCTTCTCCGTGGCCCGCGCAGGCCAGAAGGGCTACCACCATCGCACCGAGATCAACAAGAAGGTTGGTGTCTCAGCTGCTGGGAAGGAATGAGAGCTGCCTGATGTCACTCACTGTGTGACAGTGAACAGAATGGGGGGTTTTGCTCTGTTAGAGTGTTGTTTTGGGGATAGTGGCTATGGTCTGTTATGTTGAGTAACTGTAAAATTCTTGAGTGGCCACGTGTTTTCAAAGTGCAGCAGACTCTTTTCTCTGAGGCTATGTAGAATTCCTTGCATTTTATCTCATGCCAGGCTCCTACCTTTTGCTAAGTAGAATTTCTTCACATTTTTAGATTTACAAGATTGGCCAAGGTTACCAAATCAAGGATGGAAAGCTGATCAAAAACAATGCATCAACTGATTACGACTTGTCTGACAAGAGCATTAACCCTCTGGTGAGTTGCTGCCGCTCTGTGCCAAGAATCTGCTTGTGAGCTGCCATCCTAAGAGGCAAATGGGCCTGGTATAAGTCACAAAATAATTGAATGAAGAGCTCTTGAAATAAGTCGGGTGCTGTTGGAGGTGGTGGTGTTTAGTCAGTCTCAGTATTGACTTGTATAACTTGGAAATTGCATTTGTTATGTGGCAATAGGACAGAGATGTTGCAAACCTTGAATGGTACTTGTACAAGGAATAACTTAGCAAGAAGAGCTTTTGCTGTTTTGTCAGCCTCTTCTGCTGTTCTTAAATAAAAGCCTTACAGCAACAGGTAAATGGCTGCATCAAGAAACTTGACCAGTGAAAGGCAATACTAGAAACAGGATTTCAGTGGATGTGGGAGTGGCCAAGGCCCAGAAGTGGTGTGGATCTGTAGGCAGATGTGATTCACTGGTCCTGCTTGATACAGAGCACTGACTGCTCTCTTCTTGCTCAGGGAGGCTTTGTCCACTACGGTGAGGTGACCAATGACTTCATCATGGTGAAGGGCTGTGTTGTGGGGACCAAGAAGAGGGTCCTAACCCTGCGCAAGGTGAGTAGTGCAACCTGCTGTCCCATGGGTTGGAACAGTTTAAGCGAGCTGTGCTTCCTCTGGTGCAGGTGGTGTGTGCTGCTCTGGGGGATCATGTGGCTTGCTAGAAAGAAAAGCCTCCCACACAAACCCACCTCATAATAATGACCTTGGGAGTGGCATGAGGTCATTTCTGCAGGTAGCTCAGTCCAGGACTGTCTGTAGTGATGGACATGGTTTAGGTTCGAGAATTATTGTGACCATAGGGACACTGGCAGAGTGGGACTCGTGCTGCTGGGAGCTGACCAGTCTTCAGCCTTGGAGGCCAGAGGTGCAGGGTGGATGGCTTATTGTCAGGTGTTCCTTGCACATGGTAGCAGCTGAAGTCTGAGGTCAGAGTGACCAAGGAGGTGTTAGCCATGGAGGTGATGAGAAGTAGCCAGTGTACTGGAGGCTGAAAGGGCGCTGCTGCTGCTGCATACTCACCTGGCATCTCTCTTTTTAGTCCTTGCTTGTGCAGACCAAGCGCCGGGCCCTGGAGAAGATTGACTTGAAGTTCATTGACACAACCTCCAAATTTGGTCATGGCCGCTTCCAGACAGCTGAGGAGAAGAAGGCTTTCATGGTAAGGGCACCTCCTGGCGCCTTTTGTTGTGTATCACTGTGTTGTCTTTGAGCTCATGGCAGCTGATAGCTTGGCCTTTGGGTTGTCACTTGGCCGAAGTTTCTGTAGAACAGAAACTTCAGTCGAGAGGCCTCCTCCTGCCAATTTGGTTGTTACTGCGGGGGGGCCTGGGGTCTCGCTTCCCCTGTGACATCTCTTGGTGTCTGAGGGGCGTTGCCATGTTTGGGCACAAGTTGTTCAGTGATGAAGCATGGAGCAAGTACTGCTCCATTTCCTCTTAAGAACCGCTCGGGAGGAGGGTGCTCACAGCAGTGGCATTCCCAGTTTGTCACTTGCTGGAGAAAGCAGCCGGGAGTGCTGTGAGCGAGGGCCTGGCAGGGTCAGAGCAGTGCCGCGCTTGGGGCCGAGCAGGAGCTTCCCCACCAGGTGGCACCAGCGTTGCTGCTCAGGCACATCCAGAGTCCCCTGGGTCGGCCCAGTGCGGCTGCGCCAGGTTCAGCTTTCCCCAAAACCTCTGGCTCTGGGGATGGGGCGTGGGGTTTCCAGTGGGTTGCAATATGGAGGGCTTTTTTTGCCTTGAATTCTTTACAGCTTTTGTGATTGAGATGGGGGGGTCTTTTGTACAGGCTGCTGTTTACATAGCTTGGTTTTTGTGGTTTTTTTTCAGGGACCACTCAAGAAGGATCGCATTGCAAAAGAGGAGACGGCCTAATGGGTGGAATGGTCCTGTGGTCTGTGTGCTCTCAGACCAAAAAAATAAATATTTTAAAGTACTTTGGCTCTTGATGTATACATTGCTGTGTCAAGCCTGGTATTCTGACTGCAGGTTCTACATGTGGATCAAACCAAAGAAGCAAGTAAAGCTCTAGCTCATGAGCATCCACCTTATAGCAGAGCTCCTTTAAAAAGAATGAAGGTGCTGTTGCTGGTTTTGGAAAACAAAGATAGTGGGTCACAACAAGGCTTCTCTGGTTGTGTGGAAACAATAAAGCAGCAGGGGCCCTAACTGTGTTTGCAGTTGCTGATGTATTAGTCCACATGTTAATCCTCAGCTAGGTGGACAGAGAGCTTTGAGTCAAATGGGTTTTGAAATAAAACAGACAGTTCAAACCACTAAATTTTAGGTAGCTGGCGGATGCTGGTTGTTGCCTTGGAAACCTTCCAGTGTCCGTATGGCAGGAGCTGTAACTTGTACACTTTGCAAACGCAGCTTGTTGCTGTTCCTGAGAGCAGCAGAAGGCAGCAGGTATTCTGAAGAATCCCAGCCTCACAAACAGCTGGCTATTTCTGAATCTGAATGCATGTAGTTTTCCTGCTGAAAGGTGACAGGATGCAGGCCTGCCTGGGTGGGGAGGGGGATCTGCATCCCACCCTCTTGAGGAGGAGGGAGAGCTGTGAGTGCTGCTGGTGTTGGGTTACTGCCTGACCCAAAATACCCTGCTGGCTCCCAGGGAGGTGGTTTGGTGTGTCCTTCACTGACCATAATTGGAGACGTGGCAGCGATTGAGGCAGTAACTCCAGATCTTCGCACCAAAGCGTAGCACTGCCCTGAAATAGACCTGGGTTGGCCCTATTTGCTCTTACCTGAAGTGGGGAAAGGTGGGATGTAGAGATTTTTGCCTGTGGTGGTGTGTGAGAGCCTTCTAAGAGTTAAAAGGTGGCAAGAAGGAGGAAAAACATTTACCTTGTTTCCCTAGAAACCAGACTGGATGACTGAAAGAGCTGCCTGGCTCCCTGTCAGCTTCATTTAACACATGAACCTGCTGGCTGATTTTAGCCAAGTGAAATAAGAGAGGTCTCACCTGCTAAATTTTTTTTTCCCCTCATCACAAGTCTCAAATTGGCAGGTAGGTGGAGAAGATCCTTAAATTAGTATTCCTCTGATGCAGAGAAGTGGAATTCCAAACCTCTGTCCATCCTGAGCCTGTGGTTTTTGGGCAGCTCTGAGGAGTGAGTTTTGTTCCCCCAACTGTTAGCCTTTGGTGGGCTTTTCACTTTTTAAAGCTGGTACATACTAGCTGGCTAGGAACGGCGTGGCTCTGAGCCAGCCCTGCCTACTGCTGCTTCCATCTCACCAGTCAGATGCATCCAAGGGGCTTGGGATTATCAGGATAAATGGACGTGTTGGGGGTGAGCATCCATGGCAAATTATGGACTATCTTGATGAAAATATCTAAAAGCACATAATTTTACCATACTTTGTGGTAGGAGCTCTGGGATGCTGCTGATTTTATTTTGAAGTGACAATGGTAGCAGAGGGAATTTTTAGTCAAATTGGCACCTAAGTAGGTGGAAGCAGTCCTGAAAGAATGTCATTGTTGAAGATGTTCGGCGTGTGTCTGGCAGGAGGAGTTACTTTGTCTTGGAACCCAGTGCCAGACTTGGGTTTGTTTATTTTTGAAGCGATTGTTGCTGACTGATAAAACAGCGGATGGTGGGAAAAAAACCCCACAAAAGCGGTTTCCTGGAATCCTGGGGACATCCAAAGTCAGGAGGTGGCGCTCCTTCCTCTGTAGACACTTGTCGCCGAGGGCTTGCTGGTGGGACTGGCCTGGAGAAAAACCCTGCTTAGCCGGGGTACCCGGGCTGTGTGGGTCCTCTCGGCCCCTCCGATGGCTCCCGGAGCCCCACGATAACAGCCGGCTGCTTTGCTGGGGAGCTCCTGCAAACCTGGTGTGGGAGGTCCCTGCCAAGCCGTGTGGGTGGAGAGTGAAGCCATGGGATGCCGAGCTGGCTTTGGCAAAGCCTCCACTCCTAAAAGATAGGTTCTGCAACCCTCATCTCCAGCCTTCCTGCTCCTGCAAAGCACGTGTCCTCTATTTTGGGGACAATCCCCAGTGCAACAGGCACCATTGGTCCAGCAGCTCCTGAGAGCCAAGAAACATTTTTAGGGTGACTTTTTTTTTTTTTAATTACTTTGAGTTTTTCTTTTTGGCACTGTCATCTCATCTCCCGCAGCTCTATGAATGCTGTGCTGGTGGTGCTTGAGTGCATCTTCCCTGCTCCAAAATGTCCAACAACATCCCAGTCCAGTCAGAAAAGATCCCACACCCTGGTGATGTTCAGACCAACCCGAGAGCCGCAGGAGGACAGGGACAGCCCTGACCCTGCTGAAATAACATCAAATGCCGTGGGAACATGCCCTGTCCCAGCTGGTGGTGGGAAGGCTGCGGCTGGGAAGCGGGGCTGGGTTTCACCCCCAGCACCCGGTGCTCCCCAGCTGCCAGCGGTGCGGGGCTGGGACCCGGCGCTCCCGGGTGGGGGGGCCGCTTTTCCAGCGGCATCTGGCTCCAGCACTGCCGCCTCTTTTCCGTGCCGAAGATGAAACGAGGTGCAGCTGTGATGCTGGAGCGGAGACCTTAGAAGTGTGCAAGGATGCCTGAGGCGGGAAAAAAAATTGGGTTCAAGTTGGAGGTCTTGGCTCCCGCAGTCAGCTTCACAAGTGGCCCAGCTGACACCCTGCCTTCCCACCCCGGCCCCTGCCTTTGATCCCAGTGACAAGCAGGGAGCTTCAAGTATGCTCGATGGGGGAGAAGGGCTGACGAAGGTGCCCCGGGGGAGCCGCGGCCGGGTTCACGCACCGCAGCAGCTTTTCTGCCAGAGCAGCTCTGCTGGGCTGTTCCGAGGGCGGCGTGCGTTTGATTTGCAGCCCCCCGCCAGCCTGAGGACTTCTTTTGTACCTGACAACTTGCTGGCTTCTCACCAACCCTTAGAAGTGCCTGTGGGACCTGGGGGCATGGATGTGGTGGGGAGTGGTTCCCCACAGAGGCACCCCCAGCATGGGGCAAGGGAGTGGCACGCAGCCCTGCTCCTGCAGCTCCCTGTGCCAAGGCAAAGCCAAAGCTGAAGTTCCCCTATTCCCATGGCCACCAGGGCCTTCTTGCCACGGAGATGTCAGTAGTCCCGGTGCAGCACTGCTCCCTGGCTGGGCATGGGGTTTATGGGAGCCCACGAGAGTTTTGGGAAGTCTTTTCATTCCTTCCCCCAGCATGGTGCTCGGGAATCACATGTTTCTGTGGCGACCAATGGGTGCACTGGAGAAGACTAAATTTATCTTCTACAGTCTCCCAACTTCCCCAAAACTGTGTGTGGCTATCCTCCCTTCCTGGTAGGGACAGCCCCTGTGGCAGGGTCCCCTGGATGCCCAGGTGCCACCCAGCTCTCTACAAGCCCCAAAGCACTCCGATGTCAAGCAGCACTCTTGGTAGCATGTGTGACATCAAATTCAAACCCAAGGATTGAATCAGAGAAAGGCATACACCCAGATCTGGTTTGGAGACCTAAGAGACGCCGGGACACCTCTCTCAGACTGTCCACCAGGCTCAGGCATCACTTCACATTCAACTGCCACGTGACAGGGCTTTTTAAATATGTATTTTTTAACTTCTTTATTGACACCAGTGGTGGTAGAGACTGAACTAAGCCAAGGGGGGCCGTTCCTGCTGAGCACAGCCATGCAGGCAGTCAGTGAGAGAAGCTACCCCCACATGTATCATTCCACAGGGATAATTTCCCCCTCAGCTTTGTGGCTGGAGCTGTCTGCTGTGCACTCTGCTCCTATCTGCCACCGCGTTCGAGGGGTGGATTGAAACCAAAGCTCATTATTCCCCTTGGGAATCAGCCCGCAGCCGGGGCTCTGGCAGGCCAGGTCGGCAAGGAGCTGTTGATGGCGGAGGTATTTATAATCTTTGTTTGGTTCCAGCAAGGCTGGACGCCCACTCCCGCTTCCCTCCATACAATAAGATCAAACAGCTCCGGGACATTTCCTTGCTCCTTGCAGATGAAATTCTTGCATCTGCTGGCCTTCTCCGCCCTGCCTGGGGCTGCAGCCTCTTCCTTCGCTCAAAGACCTGGAGGGTTGCTGTTGCTGTTTATTCTGCCCCTAAATAGGGGATTTGCTCATTTTTCCCACCTCACTCCCCTTCATTTTCAGAGCTTATGGGCGAGGGGTACAGGGCCAGGACTGTGGCACCTTCCCCACCTCAGCTTCATTTCCTCTCCCACTTCTGAAGGACCTCAGCTGTGTTTGATGGGTTAAGTGCGGGCTTTGCCCATGGATGTCACAGCAGCCAGGGCAAGAAAGCAGGAGTATGCTTGCCCATGGCAAGGGCGAGGTGCCTGGCAGGAGTTTGTATCTGTCCCACATATCCATCCTCTTCTTTAGTGCCTGGCCCTGGTGATGAGCAGGGATAAGCAGAGGGTGAGGTCCTAGGTAGGAAGTACACCTGTGCTGGGCAGGTTGTCTGCCTCACGGATGATGCAGAGGCAGGATGTACATCCTTGCTGTTGGAACCTCTTGCTGCTGGCCTCATCCCAGCCCAAGGCCCTCACCATGCAGCCGTGTTGGGGATCTCGTCAGACCCTTCTGCCAAAGGCCATTTTACTCTGGGGGTCTCTCCCAGGGACGCAGCAATGAGAGAGCACCACCACCACCACTGCTGCCAGAGATGCAGGAGGGACAGCATGCAGAATCCCTGGGGAGGTGACACTGAACACTGGCAAAGGCCGACTATCCCCCAGGCTCTGCTTGAGGCAGAGTGGAATCATCTCCTGGCACCCAGCCACTGACATGCAGTAGGCAAATACCAACCCAGATTCACCTGCCTCCTCTCCAAGAGGGGTTTTCCTGCGAGGCAGGAGCAGGCCCCAGGGATACCAGCCAGTTGGTGGAAGCTGTGGCTGGCCATACCCCAAGCCATGCCGTGATACCCTGTGCATCTCCCAAGGAGGTTTCCATTCCCCTCTCCAAGCAGGAGTCTTCCCAGGTGTCCCCAGTATTGAGGGGCTGCTGGCGTGGCAGGGGAGCCTGGCTGTGGGCAGGAGACGCAGCTGCTTTGCATGTCCTCCCTCAGAGCACAGCTCATGCTCAATCTTTCAGCAGGTCCCTGTGATCTAGGGGTAAATTATGGGTGTCAGGTTTGGGGCAGCCAAGAGGGGATTTTGGAGGGGGGAGGTAGCAGGGAGCAGCACGTGTGAGTGGCTGGGGAAGGACAGAACAGGGTGGTCTACAGCTGGATTTTGGTACCTTCACAGCATGTCATCCTGGAGCATGCCAGCATTTCAGGCTGTGCTTGGAGGGCCAAAATGCACGTCACCCCCACTTCGAGCCTTCAGCATCCCTTCTTCTTCAACCCAAACCTTCATCCCAAAAGGAAACCCTCGATTCTGTCCCCCCATGCCTTCCTGCTCCTCCTCCTTGCCCCCAGGGTGCTGAGCTGGGTCTCTGCGGTGAGGAGCGTGGGATGTGTGCCAGAGGAAACAGTGGAGACGGCGGCGGGGCAGGGACCCAGGTGTGAACCCACACAGGTAGCGGGGCAGTGACTCAGCCACCCGAGAGAAAGCACCGCGGTGCCCCAGCTGTCGGCACGGCCGAGGCCGGGAGGGCTCCAGCGGGGAAAGCAGACACGCCACTGGCCTCACTGCTCACCAGCGTTTTGCTCCAGCAGCCGTGCTTGGCTGCCCCAGGGCTGCTGGGGTGCAGGACTAATGAGCATTCAAATTTAGCTCTTTCCATGGGAAAAAGCACGTCTTTGCTCTGGAGACCAAAGACGCATGTACCCCAAAGATTTTCCAAACCTGGGTCCAGTCTAGTGCCAGAATCTGATGGGGTCCAACTGGGGAGACCCTTTCTCCTTGCAGGCAACCTTCCCTCCTCCTTCTCTTTCTCTGCAAAGAGTTAAATCCCTCTCCAATTCAGCACCTTTTCCCCTCCCTCCTGCCCCCGGGATAATGTTTAACCGAGCTCTCTGCTAATTAAATATCGATGACCTCAGGCAGGTTTTGTTATCGTCTGGAAACACCTGATGCATGTGTCACCAGAAAGAGTTTTTCTTGTCTCGAGTACACCGGCAATCCTTGAACTCATGTTGGCTTTTCCCTTCCCACCCCGCCGGCCACCCCTGCCCATGGGCACCGAGGCTTTGCTGGCAACCGAGCGACTCCGACTCGTGTGGGCTTGTTGTAGCCACTCCTAATTGCAGGGGACAGACACGGTGGGAAGGAAAGTTTTATTCCTCCTTTCCTTTCCCAAAGCATGGCCATTGCTGCCCACCACTCACAGCTGAACAAGCTCAGCTTGAACTTGGTGGACTTTCCTCTTCTGGGCTGAGTCTGTTCTTTCCCATCTCCTGTGAGCATGGGGGTGACCTAGCTCAGAGTCTGGCTCTCCAAAATATCTCCTGGGATTTCCCAGGGGAGCAGTGAAGTCCCACAAGGAAAACTCCCCATCCCTTCTTCCCCTGTCCTCGAGGGCAGACTTGGTCCAACACTGCCAGGTTGAGCAGGCAGGAGCCAAAACCCTGAAAGGCTGCAATGGAGAGTGGGATAGAAGAAAAAGGGAGCAAAAGAGAAAGATAGCGAGAAAAGGGAGGCTGTGAAGGGGTTAGAGGTGTTCTGGGAAAGGGTTATGAGTACATTTTAGGCAAGATGGACTTTTACAAGGCAGAGCCATATGCTGAATGAGTTTGGGACAACTGTCCCCCTGAGCTGGATGAGTGGAAGCAGAGGGGACTCCTCAGGAACTGCACGGCAGCTGGGGTTTCCTGCTGGGTCCACCAGCCTTGTGAACAGCCTCTGAACCTTTCTGCACAAGGAGGTCTCTCAGCCCTTCAAAAATTCTCGAGGCTAATTTTCTTTGTGGAGAGGAGCGGAGGCTTTGCTGACATCATTTTCACACTCTGCAGTATAAATAGCCAACCTGAAAAACAAAGGAAAACTCCCCATGAAGACCATGTAAGGCAGAGCTACAGTTGCACCATTTATTTATTCGCTCACCGTAGCTATTTCCTGCCTCTGTTGGTCACAGACCTCCTGTGTTGGCCAAAAATCAGATTTCCTCCCTTGCCAGGAATTTATGGATCAGCAGCACTGATGGTAACGAGGGAATTACAACCCCCTGACCTCGACAGGACAAACTCCTGTCTATAGCTGGCCTCGGTCCCACCATTTGCTCCAAGGCCCAGTACATCTGGTGGGCATCTACAGGGTAGGGCAGTGGTGATCTCCCCTTGGAACAGCCAAGATCAGGGCTGGGGCTGGAAGGTTCAGTAAGGCCGGAGGAATCAGTAAGGCTGGGGGCAGAATCTTGCTCCCTCCACCAGCTCTGCAAGCCTGGTGTTCGCTGGATGTTGCAGCAGGCAGGACTTTTTCGATCTCTAGGACCTGTAGGTTGCACCCCCTCCAAGCCACCCAGAGCCCCAGTGGGAAGAGATGCCATGTTAGAGTGGGGCACAGTGGAAATGTTTCCGGGCCATAAAGCCGGGGGGGTGTCACTCGGGCACACCCAGAGTCGGTTTTTGCTGTCCCCCAGTCTGCAGGTCCCTGCCGCGCGAGGCAAAGGGAGCACTCGGTCAGGGACGAGCCCAGCACCTGGGAGGGGGAGGGCGGCGCAGACACGGACCCGGCTTGTTCAGCAAGCTGGAGCGTGGCTGCAGATGCACCTTCTTCGGGCTCCAGCTGCGCTCCGGCTCTGCAGCTCCTTCCCAGTGCTTGTTGCTGCCTCCAGACCTGCCAGCAGATCAGTCTGTGCATGTGCTTCCTCGCTCGCTCCAGGCGCCATCAGCCAGGCTCGCTCGGGCCCCTTCTTCCCTTGTCCCAGCTGTTCTGGCCAGCCTTGCACGGAGCGAAGTGGGCGACGCTTCCCCTGTGGCTCCAGCAGCGCACTGGGAGGGCGGCAGCTCCTGGGCAGGAAGTGGTGGCCAGCAGCTGGGGATGGGACCTCTTTCTGAAGATCCAAGCAAACATTTTGGGCCATGGGTGAGGCTTCCCTGAACTTCAGATCTCCATGCGGGATGCTAAGCAATCCCAGCTCTCCTTCAGACATGCCTGGGGTGGAGGGGTGGACACACAGGTCCAGGACTGCTGCTGCATGGGAGCACGTCTGCAGGCATTAGCTCCCTTGGTCCTGCCTGGAAGCCAGAGCTGCCTTCAGCTCTGTTCACGGATGAAGACACATTGCAATTACCCTTGCCTGCTCCTCAAAAATGCTCTGTCCCCTGGGAAATGGTGCTGGGTTGGCAAGGGAGAGCACGGCATGGTAGCTTGTTGCTCTGCTGACCGCTGATGGGGACAGGAGCTGGGGACAGTGGGGACAGTGGCAGAACTGCTTTGCCTGGCCACCGTGGCCAAGGTGTGGGGATGGAAGGACCTGCTGGCATGGAGCAGTTCCCCTCTCTGGCTGCTCACTCTCCTGCCTGAAATCCCTTCTGTGCACAAGTAGCCCCAGGGGCAGGGAAGAGCAGGGTGCCAAAGGTTGGTGTGAGCTGTTTGGAGGTCTGACTCTAGGGAGAGTCCCGTCCAGAGGACTGTCTCCTTGGTCATTGTTATCAGGATAATTCTCCAGCCGCTCGAATCCTGTTTTTGTGCTGGTGTTGCCTGGCTCTGCGGGAGTGAGGGGGGAGAAACACAGGAAATGGTAGCGACGGAAGCAGAATCATCTCCTGGAGGGAGCGAAGAGCTGCTGACGCCACTGAGGGGAACAAAGAGATTCAGAAGGAGTTACACATGGGCTTGTGCTGGAGACAGCCCAGACAAGTAGTCTCAGTCCCAGCTCACGGCACACCTCACACCCCTCCAGCACGCTGTACCTCCATCTCCCCCAGCCCAAACCCCTGCACTGAGTTCTGGGGTGCAAAGAGACCTCGGGGGGTCCCCAGGTGAGGAGAGGAGGCAACTGTGAACTAACACTTCCTGATATTCTTGGCATGGAGAAGCCCTGGAGAGGGTGACCTGGGGGATGTCCTCTGCTCTAGCTCCAGCCGCTGCAAAAGCTGTGGCTGGTTCGGTGGAGCGAGGGTGGCCATGGGAACAGCACAGCTCTCGGTGGCAGCGTGGGCGCCAGCCTCGCCGCTGCCTCAAAGCTCTCCCCTCCAGCACCCCCGACTGCCAGGGGGGGCTGTCCCCGCGCCTTGCACGCACAACAGGCCCTCTGTCCCACAGGCACAAAAGGAAACTCTGAGGAAAAAGGTCAGAGGGCCTGGCATCCATCTCACCCAGGGCCAGGAGGAGCATGCAAGCCCCTGCTTGGCAGAGTCACAAGCTGCCCCTGTCCTCATCCCCATCCACGTCACCTTTCAGGTCCTAAGGAAGCCCTCATGTGCTTCCTCTCTCGAAGGTGCAGGTTAGGAGTGCTGCATCCCAAGTGCCAAGGGATCTTCCACGTGGCTCTGGGGCAGGAAATCCACTCTCCCAGAACGGAGCAAAGCCCTTGGGTCTCCTAGCTGCTGGCTCTGTGAGGTGCAAGTGCCCCAGCCAGGCTGGGCTAGGGAACTCTCTAAGTCCTGGCCCTGAGCGTGGCCATGGAGTGTGATGACAGTGGACATAGCCTTCTCCTCCATGCACTTGTGCCAAGGTAATTCTCCCCATCCAGCCCTCATATCTCTAATTCCAAGAAGAGGATGTATACCAAGGCTGCAAGTAATGAAGACACACTTTCTGTTATAAGGGGCAGCATTCACATCTCAGATCCTTCTGTGGCTGAGGAGTAAGAGCCCATCCCGGCCCCATCAGATGTAGACCCCCCTCCCTTCCATAACCCCATCCCCATGGCATGTGCACTGCGTGTTCCAGAGCCAGGGAAGAGGATTTCCCCCATCAGTGATGCCATAAGGCTGAGTGATGCTGTGGGACACTGGGGACCATGGAACCATTTGGAGTAGCACTGCTGGGGGGAAGCTTACAGCACCCCTACCCTGCTGTCTGCAGAAAGGGCAGCACAGCCAGGATGCTGTTGCTGCCAGGAATGCCTCTAATCCCCAGGGTCTGCCTTCGTGAGCGGTGTTTGTGGCTGGAACATAAGCGTCAAAATGTCATGAGTCCCTTATCTGCAACGTCTCTGGGTCCTTTTGGTACCTATTCAGCCTCCAAAAATAGCCTAGCAGAGAAAAAGAATACATTCCTAAAATAGCACCACCGCTTGGGCTCGCCAGTGCTGGAGCTGACACCTGGTTGAATGCCCACCGCAGCTTTGCAGGGAGATTTCAGACCTATTTTTCTGTGCTTTCCCAGCCTAAAATAGCAGCCACACCTCACTGCACTGGGAGGCCGGCAGGTGCTTTCCAACTTTTGCCCAAAGCACAGCCAGCTGCTGCCTGGCCACCCTGTGCCACCACGGGGCACCACGGTTTGCTGTCCTGTGTGAGCCCCAGGCATGTTCCTGTGCCCACACTGCTCACACGTCCCACGGCGGGGCAGGGAGTGTGTGAAGCCCTGGAGCACAGCAAGGGCCAGGTGAGTCACCCCAAGGGATGCAGCCAGCAATGTGGGAGGAGGGGGCTGGCTGGCTGCCTCTCCTGAAAAGGAGAGCTGCTGAGGAGGAGGAAGCTGGGAGGAAGGAAGGCCTTGTTTGTCCGTTCTCAGAGCGGTGCCGGAACTGCTATATGAGGAATTACCTGACCTCAAATCTCCAGATGCTTTTCTCTAACTTCCTCGTTTGAGCCTCCCCCAGCTCCTGCAATCTTGCCCTGTGCTCTGGTGCTGCTGCCTCCCCTGAGCTACCCCAGCACTGGCAGCTGGCTTCCTCTGGGCTGCAAGGACTCTTCCGCCTCCTTATGCTCCAAATTTATCCACACCTGCTCTTCCTCCTGGATGGACCACATTCACTCTGCACATGTGAATCCAGAAGCCCAGCTCTGCCAGGCAGGCAGCGCTTGGCCACCTGGAAATGCAGGGAAAGCCACGGTGAGTGGGTGGCTCATGAGCTTCCAGTTACAGGGAGGATGCTGCAGGTGTGGAGTGTCCTGTGGGAGGCTCTGTGGGACCCAGGTGGGAAACTGGGGACACAGGATGTAGGAAATCGATGCTCTGCATCTATCACTGACACACCTTGGCCTTTCACACACATTCCAATCCTACATACCTCGTGTTGCTCCCCGTGCAGCCCCTGCCTCACGCAGCGTCGCACAGCCGGACTGCTCGGCATCCGTGAAGGATGAGGGGATAAGACCATGACGCAAAGGTTTCATGCTCTTTGGAGACTATTGCTTCCTCTCTTGCCCAGCCCTTTAGAAGGTCTGGGCAAAGATGTTTATGCAGAATACAAAAGGTTTAAGGATGTGTGTTGGATTCAGAGGGATGGAGCCCAGCATGAGATAAATGCCGATGTGGAAGCAGGATCCAGCACTGCTGCTCTTCATATTGAACAGTGTTTCCTGGGGCAAGGGGTGGAGGAGGGGTGCGGCTGCCGATTTCAGGAGGGCTGGGAATCATGAAGCTAAGGTTCTCCCAGGGAGTAGGATGTAGTCAGGGGCTGGGGTGTCTCGGAGAGCGGGGATGGAGGCACATTTTACTGCAGAACAAACCTGGGACTGTCCGGTGTGTCCAGGAGCAGGGCTGGGAAAGGACGCATGGAAGGGCATGCAGAGGAAGGGGAGATCAGCAATGGCATGTGCTGAATGGAGGTTAGAGCAGGGGTCCTTTTGGATCAGGGAAGACTTCTCTTTCAGGGATCATGCTGGGAATTGAGTAGGTGCTCAGAGTACCTCCCGGGACAGAGTTATCCCCAAAAGCAAGCTTGAGGGATAGAGGGCAATGGAAATGGATTACTGAGGCATGTGATGGAAATCTGGGAAGGTAGGGAATGACAAAACCTTTGTTTTTCTTCCAGGGAAGATCTGTGCAACTGCAGACTCTCCAGTTCTTTGCAACCTCATAGCACCCCACCAACCCATGGTTAAATTAGGGTCTGAGACCTTTCAGGCTGGGGCAGGAAGGGGGGATATGAGTCAAAACAACAAAAACAGCACTCTTGAGGAGGCTAATTTCAAGGCTGGGATGGATCTTCTGAAATAACAGGTTATTTCTAGAGTTAGGAAATGAACCAAGTAGCCCACAGGCCCAGAAGGAACCATGGGGAGGTCTCATGGTCTCATACCTCTGCATTCAACAACCTGTTGTGCAAGCTGAGATCACTGGTCATTGCAGAGGACAGGAACTCAGGGAGAGGAAGAGGGGACAGGATGCTTGGTCAAAATACCTTAAGAAATGATGTTAAGGATATCCCCTCTCCTCCAGAGCCAAGATGTGAGAGCAGCTCCCCAGGGCTCCGTGGAGAGCAGTGGTGAGAGGATCACTTGCAGCAGGAGAGGTTGCCCCAAACCTCTCCCCAGCTCCATCACTTGTCCTAGCTTTCCTCTGACTACAGCGCTGGCTTCCCCCTGCCCCTGTTTTTTTCATTTCAACATGAGAAGCAGCAAATGAAACCTTCTGTGCCCAAGCAAACAGGATAAACATGGGTCAAGACTGGCAGGGTCATGAGATTGCTGGCCTGGGAGAAGCCACAGAGACTATGTGATGGGTTTTAGGGGTTTGGAAGAGCAAACAGGCTTGTGCTGCAGTAGCAGGAGAAGCAGGAGGCAGCCTGAACATCATGCTGAACCGTTCAAGCACAAAAGCCTGTCCAATTCCACTGCACCTCTGAGCAAGAGTTTGCCATTGCTCAGGTAACTGTGAACCCCAGCAGTGCCTTCCCAGGGAGGTGGGGGAAGCCCTGCCAACACAGGGATCAGAAGTCTTGAGGGGCTGTGCCCGTGCTTCTTGGCCTGCCTCTGTCTAGCAGAAAAGTTATGGCTGAAGGACTCAGGTCACCTCAGGCAGGGAAGGTGGTACAGCCCCTTAGGGCCCCTTCGGTCACCCGATGGACAAATGTGACTGTCTGAACCTTAAAATCTGCAGTAGAGCCCTGTGAAATGCTGATGGTTGTCCAAAGAGAGGGGGCTTGGTCATGAGCAAGAATGTGGCAGAACTTGAGGAGAGATGTGCAGCTTTCCTGGTTCCTGGGAAAGGAAGCCACCATCTGTTAACAGAAAGAGGAATACTGATGGAAGAGCAATTTCATTAGATAATCTCTCTAATTAAGATAGGTGACAGGATGCAAATTTCCCTCCTGGAGAGACCTTTGTGGAGACCTCAAGGAAGGACGCTTCCGACCTTGTCCTTCCAGTCAAGGCCAAGTGCCAGAGCGAGAAGAGAAACTGAGTGTCCCCAGGCCCCTCCTCGCTGCTCCCCAGTGCCTGAACCCCTCTGGGGCTGCACGGGATCGCTCTGCAGGCCTGGCTGGGGATGCTGGGAACCAGTAGCCAGACCAGAACAAAATATTCCATACCCAGGACAGAGAGATCCCACAGCACCAGGCTATGTGCAAACCTGCCTTCCTTTGCCAGTCAACATCTGCTGAAGGCCCTTACTCAGGCTGTGCTTAATCCTGGTAGCTGCGTCATTCTTCCCCTCTACCCAACCCCCTTTTTCCCCTGAAGAAATTTCTATGAGATTTTTTTTTTTAATTGGCTTTGTCTGTTTGATCCCTAGTTCCTATCCAGGCCAAACAAGGAATGCATCTTACTGGAGACAGGATAGAGGACTCTTGGAGTTAATAGTTTTCTCCATTGTCTTTCAAATGTGTGCTGAGATGTCCGTAGCTGGGGGACCCATTGTGCTGCCTTCCTGCTTGTTTTTCCAACAGTCTCCAGTGAATAAAAGCAACACAGAGCTTGTAATACACTTTCCATGACCTCTAATCTTGTGTACGATCTATCTGGATTGCCAGGTCGAATACAGTATTCATTAGCAGTGGTTCCACCTCCATCTCATCTGCTCCTCCAAAACCCAGCCCCAAGCTATCCCTGGCTGGCTCCAGCTTCCCTCGGCTGCACCACCATCTCCACTGCCCTCATCCATTCCTTCTTGTCCCTCCTTCCTTCTTTGTGCTCTCCTAAGTCATGTGTCCTCCCCCCTTCCCCTGAGCATTTGGTCTCTGGAGGTGCTGGCACAAGGGTGGCTGTGGCAGGGAGGTGACAGATCCTGGTGAAGGAATGCCTGCGCCTTAAGGAACGTGCTTCCTGGGGACCGTCCTACCTCCCCATCCCGCCACGAGTGGGTCGGGGTGACGCCAGCACAGTGCAGTTGTTACCAGCACTGGCAGCACAACAGGGAGCCAAGGCAATGGCTGGACAGGACTTGAGGGCCGACAAAGGCTCTGGGTTTGCCTTCCCACCCTGGCTATGAGCTCACTCTGCCACGTGGGCTTGATGAGATTCCCAGATGGACAGGCACACAATGCAGCAGGAGAACCCTGTTCTCCCGCTGTTATTTTGCATGACTTCTCTGGGAATGTTTGCCCTTCCTACCACTTTCCTGTGATGCCGGAAGCCCTCAGGTGTCCCTCAGCTAGGATAGCCACCTGGGCTTTAAGGATGAGTCACCCTCTCTTCCCATGTTCTCCTCAGCCTTCCCTTTGGCAAGGACTGGCAACAAACAGCAGGAATGAATCAGAGGCCAGGGTGGCTGAGGGACCAGAAGCCCATTCCTGGGCATCCCGGGATATGTGTCCCTGCTACAGCACCACAGGGGCTGGGCATTACCCATCACTGAGTGACAAGGACTGGTGATCCCAGTGGACAGAGAAATCTCCAAGTCATCTCATTGCAAGCTGGGCTGAAGGTATCCCTTCCTAAAAGGACTGAATTCAAATTGTGATCTTTTCCAGCACCAAAGGGACATTCCCAGAGCTTCCTCTGGCCAGAGCAAGGATGCCTCTCCTGCCCCAAAGGTTTGTGCCCAGGCCAAGGATAAAACACCAGCTTCATGCTTTGGTCTTCTTTCCTCATCACCCCAGCTTTTCTCTTTGTTTTTTTCCCTCTCATTTGCTTCTTCACACCAATGGGTAGACCCTGGCCTGGATGTGTGTGCCCACCTTGAGCTGACAGGGTATCCCTCTCGAGCTGCCAGACTCAGGGCTGTTGTCAAGGGGATGTAGGCAGGAAGGTGTGGAGCTGGGGCACCACCACAGCCCAAATCTCCAGCCAAACTTTGTCAGTCACATCTGCTGAGGAGGCAAGTCCAGTCTTGCTCTGGGGTTCCCAAGCACTGTGCAGCTGAGTGTCTCTTCAGAAAACTGGCAATGGGCTGAGCCACACCGGGTCTGACTGCTTGCAAGTCTCCCGTCTTCTTCCCACTTCCCAGGGATCCCGTAACACGCTTGAACCTCACTGTGCCACATTGCTAGGATTGGTCACTGGAGGCACCACAGCCACAAAAACATGGGCTGCGGAAAAGGCTTGGCAAGCAAGATTTTCTGGGTCCTGTCATGCAGAGGACGAGGGGATTGGACTAAGCAGTCAGAGTGATTGTCTTTGGGTTTAGAAAAGGCAGCTGGAAATCAGCCTCTCCTTCTGGAGATTGTTCACGTAGCTACAGAAGGGACTTATGGTTTGGTAGTGCTGCTCCTCTGTGCCTCTCTTCCCAGAGCTCTGCTCAGTTCAAACCCATCACATCTGTGGGGTTGGGAGACAGGCTCAGGGCCTCTGAGAGTTCAGGTCATGGCCTGGCCATGCAAAGCCTGCACAGCCCAGGCTGGGGATGGCATGGGCAGGCATTCCGACGCTTCCTGCTCCCTCTCAGGAAGTTAGTGCCTGTGCTATGAAATGCTACCCAAATATTCTGCCACCTTTATCAGCCTCGGCTTTACTGCCCATAATCTTGCTCCCTTTTTCCGAATTGCTCCTCAGGTTACAGCTACTGATGTAAATCAATGGGATGTCATGCAAGCAGACTCGAGGACACAGGTCAGATGGTGGGGAAGGAGAGGGGCCATGGCTGGACTGCTCCTGTGGGAATCCACCAGAGACAGTGGCAGCCGTGGGTCCAGGGGTGCCCAGGGGGACAGGTCCAGGGGTGGCTTGTGGCCGCCCCTTCTGCTGCAGCTCAGCATCCAGGTAAGCTGCCCAAGACTCACATTATCTCTGATGAAAGACAAACAAAAAGGGGAAAGTGAGAAGGAATTCCTCATCTGAGAGGGCTCTTATCACCTTTCCGCTTCCCTCCCCTTGGAGAGATAGGGCAGCAGCTCAATGCTCTGTTGTTTCTCAGGGGGCCTCTCCTCCCCTACTCCCATCCGAGTGGGGATGTGATGGGGACTCCCGGCCCCACAGCTCGCCAGACACCCTTAGGCACACACTCCCTACCATGTCTGAAACTCTGTGCTTACCCGAGTGCCCTCAGCACCCTTGGGCTTGGCAACCCTCATCCAACACACCAACGATCCCCCAGCTAATTGAGAGCTTTGGGACTACTGTGGTTTTTGCTTTGCTTTGGGAGTCCCATGGATTCGTGCTGCTCCCAGCACACACTTGGCTGGGTAGCCAGAACAGAAAATGCCTGCTGGCCCCAGCCACATGACAGTGACACAGCTTAATGCAGCCTTGATCAGCAACAGGTAACTGAGGCCGAGGAATAAAGCTCAGGCTCTTATCAGCCCTGCAGCAAGTCGCAGGGTGCTTACACAGTGACCTGAAGCAATTAACCCTCCACCAGAAGCAGAGCGGGTCAGGCGCACTGGCTGAGGGCGGGAGGAGGCAGCAGCAGGTGCCTGGATGCCCCTGTAACAGTGAGGTCCTCAGGGCAGGCAGAAGAGCTGAAATAGTCCCTGATACCACAGGAGGGAGAGGCAGACACAAAGGAGACCCACGCTCCATTCTGGCGGAGGCAGGAAAAGCTGCTGGTCAACATCATCATGAAATCTTAAGTCCCCTTCCACCCATCCCTGTAAGAAGAGCGCTTGGGAAAGATTTTATGCAGCACGCCAGCTGCCAGAAATGGCGAAGCTATTGATCATCAGGTTACAGAGTGGTGGCATAAAATCATGTGAATCTGAAGAGTGAACAGATGGCCAGCCTGAGCGGGGATGAAATTATTTTGTAGCAGATCTGACAAGCAGCTCAATTCAGTGTTAGAGCAAGAACCGGATTTGATTTGGCAGAGAAGACAGGGTGCTTGCAAGGCTTGGTAGTGCCACGTTTATTAAGTTCTCAGATTTTTCTTCATCCTGAGGTTGTTTCTCTCGAGCTGGGGATACACTTACAACTCACTCAGCTGTGGTTCGATGCAGTTGCCCAAATATTGGTTTCCAGTTTCATTTTAGATGCAGTAGTGTATCCTGCCTGGTCTCCAGCTGCTACTCCAGACGGTCTTGGGCTCCAGTAACTTCCATGGCAGATCTGCCAGCCCCCTTCATCTGTCTCAGATACCCTAAGACATCTCAAATGACTCTAAACCACTTCATTTTTGCAACAGGATCCCAGGATTATGAATACACTGAAGAAAATATTTAATTTTGGCTAATTTTTGTCCTTTTCTGACAGCGCCTTGGGGATTTTAGGTAGGAAACCTCCAATGAAGTGGTCATAAATCAATCAAAATAAAGGGGTCTGTTCAGCACAGGACTGGGGATAAAATCTTTGTAGAGCCTAAGTCAAAGAAAGTGCAAATATTTCCACTCTGTTTTCCCATGCTGGATGTTGCAAAGGACTCTTTTCTCAGTGACTGAGGTCTCTCAAAGAAACACGTCTCTGAAGGACTTGAGAATTTAGAAATGCCCGTGGCCGATACGCTGATTTGGAATCAAATTGGTCAGGAATCATAGCTGGAGCCTGAAGAAGATATCAGCCGAAGAGAGCGACTCTGACCCCAATAACCACAGCCCCCAGGGCTCCTCGCAGAGTCAGGCCCGGGGAAGGCAGAGGGATCCTCATAGCTGAGAACGGTCCGCTCTCAGAGCAGTCTCATTTTGGTATCGCTACAGGAGAATGCCTGGGAAAATCCCCTTATTTTTTCGTTGAACAGGAGACGGTGCCAATGTACAGAAGCCTGGCAGAGCACATGGGCAGGTTCAAGCAGGTTCAGCCAGGGGAAGTCGGGCTCTGGAGGCTTTACCAGCTCCGTGCAAGCAGACAACCCTGCACTCCTGGGGTCTGCTGCTGGCAGCACGCTTTGGTGGACCTCCTTCCGCACGCAGAGTTTGGAAGAGTAGCTCTGCCTTTCCCCCTTATTCTTTATTCCCCTGGCAT
Organism: Cnemophilus loriae; assembly: GCA_013397755.1. Classification (NCBI taxonomy): domain Eukaryota; kingdom Metazoa; phylum Chordata; class Aves; order Passeriformes; family Corvidae; genus Cnemophilus; species Cnemophilus loriae. The sequence continues at coordinate 131,253 of VZTF01002165.1, forward strand.
GCAGAGGAAGGATATAGAGAGTGTTGGGAGGATATAGTTTGTGAAGAAGGATCCCAAAGCAGAGGGGCCTCCTGGCGATTTGCAGGCATATCCAGGGGCACAGCGAGGTTCCATGGGTTCTGGGGCAAAACCCAGGTCTGTGATCTTTCCTACATGAGGATGTCTCATAGCATAATGAGCCAGGCTCTCTCAAGAGGTACCCAGGGGCAAACTGCTCTCACTTTTCTTTCTCCCTGCCTGCCTCCCTGCCCACTCTCCAGCTCATCCTGGGCATGTTAAATGAATTAAAATTAAACGCATCTCTAATTTATCTCCATTCTATTCTCCCTGGAGAATGGTTGTCCCAGGGTGATCCCTCCAATAATGAGAACTGCTTTCGAAAATTAAAAAATACTTGTTACAGAAACCCCAAAACCAAATGCCTTGAGATTAACAAGGAGGCTAAAAAAACCCGGTGAATGCAAATATGCAGAGATTAGCAGCTGTTCAAATGCAAGATGATCACCCAATGGCATATGCTTCCACAGCATTAACTAAAACCCTATAGAACTATGAATAGATTAGGAAAAAATGCTGGCAATTGCTTTGACTTTGTGAGTGGTTTCGTGGATATCCTCGCAGGAATTGGTGAGGCAGACACCCATTCTGGACTGGTGAACCCTGTGTTTCAGAAACCAGGGTGGGACTCACGACCCAGACATCTGAACGTGAAATTGGAGGAATATTTGTTACTGAAATTCCAGTGTGTTTTCCAGAGAGCTGGGATGAGGAGAAAGGAAACGACTGCCAGAATGGCTCCAGCCCCGCGTTCTTTGTGCAGCTTCAGAAAGAAGCACAAATGACCCAATGTTAACAGGCCAGGGATCGAAGTTCTTGCTCAACAGGCGTAAAAATCCTTGGCACTATGAACGTAGCACTTCATTGGGATGATAAAGGTGATGAAGGTGATGGGATCCTGTGCAGAGGCCATTCCTTCCCTCTGTGGCACAGCAGGAGGTCAGACACGGTAAATCACGGCGCTTGTCTGGGGACTGAGACGTGTAAGAGGAGATTAGGTGATGTCGGCTGTAGGTGTGGTGCTAAAGTCATTAAAGCCCTGCAAGCGCTGCGTTCAGGATGGGAAGAAGAGAAAAGCACAGCCAGCTATGGGAAAAGCAGATTGCCAAGGAAAGCCCTGAGCTTTATGGTGTTAGATATTTCCCAACAAGGGTCCAGGTGCTGCCCACACAAATGAAAGCTTAACCCTGTGGAAACTGGCCAGTCCCTCGCTGCGTACAGACGCAAAAACTCCCCCAAGCAGGAGGCGACCCAGACCTTCTCCGACGCCCTTGCTCCTTCTATCCCCTCATCCCCCCCTGCCCTCTGCCCCCGCTTCCCTTCCCCATGCTCAGTTGTTCCAGCAGCAGCCTCCACGCTCGCTGCAGTCTGCGCGCCTGGCTCGGGTGACCTTTCCCGGGACAATGGCTGCTATTGACTCCGTGCAGGCCCGGCCGGCGATGACACAGAGCCGCAGACGCAACGGTCCCATCGCGGCAGAGAGGGTCCTGCCCGGCACAGCTGGCAGCGGGGGAGGCTGGCCTGGGAAAAAGGCCTTAGCCACGAGCCTGCCTTTCACGGTGCTCGGTGGCCTGTGCGTCACACGGGTGGCTCCGTGCTTAGATACGCTTCTTAGCCCCTTTAGTCCCACTGCAAGGTGCCAGAACCTCAGCACTAGAAATTAAAGCCCATAACAGGACTTTAGGGGCTTACAGTGGTGGTAAAATCCTTCCCATGTGCCCACGCACCAAAACAGCTTTGCCAGGAAAAAAGGGAAAAAAACCATCTCACATAGTTTGGATACTTTGATTCACCGAGTCCTTTGTGGCTGGGGTACCATGACAGTGTAGCTGTATTTCAGTAGGCACTTTTCACACAGAGTCTTTTGGATGTGGAACTAGAAGGCAGGGACAATTTTATCAACTAAACCCCACTACCGACCCTCTCTGCAGGGCTTGGGATATCTGTTTCCCCACATCTTAGCCATGGGCTAACAATTCCTCCCTGTCTCACCAGGGAAAATAAATGAGTCAGTGCACACGCAGCAACTGCAAGATGGAAATTGCTATCTGAATGCTATGATGATGATGAATATTACCATTGTTGCTAAAAGTGCTAGTGCCAGGCAGGACCAAAAGATCTGTTCTGTATAACTCATGGTCCCTTCCCCCAGGCCCCTTCCAGCTTTCCTGCATTTTTGCAGAAACATCAGTCCAAGTTTGACATTTCTACCCAGCACCACCTCTCGGCAAAAATCACAGGTCTTTATGATTCAGAACCCATTGCTGCATCCCCGCCTGGAGCTAAAACAGGACCAGAGAACACCTCGCTCCTGACAAGCCTAATCCCTCAGCAGAAGGAGGTCAGCATCACTCCAGATCTGGGATGCAGTAAAGGTGCAAATGAGAGGGAGGCCTGCTCCCTCAGTGTCCTATCATGAACATCAAAGGCAGAGGGACTTTGCTAGCCCCACCACAAGCTAAACTGCAACCTCTCAATCCAGAAAAAGAGTCAGGAAAACAAATACATAGTATTAATACACTGAAGTCTTTAGATTGGTAATTTCCATCAGTGCTAAAGGCAAAAAAATAGTTCTGGAAACATGTAGAGTCAGGCAGGAACCTCAGTGCAAACTTTAAATGAGGAAAGACACCATATTGGAAAAATGGACTGATCAGTCCAGCATAGGCAAGTTTTAAATGTGGTCACCACCCCTGGCTAAGCCAGCAGCTGGAGTGCCCCTGCACCTGGTAGAAAAGCTCAAGAGGGAAGGGACTATCCTCTCTCCAAATCCAGTGTTTGATTGCAAGCCAGTCAGCCAGGTCGCCCTTCAGACCACCAGTGAACCAGCCTGTCTGGGGCCAGCGAACACCTTGCTGGCGATGTCTGAAAGATCTCACTGTCCCTTATCTGCTGCTGCCCTGGGGGGGGTTACTGTCTGTTGGATGAAGGAATCCCAATTACACAAGCCTGCCTCTCCCTCCCTCCCTCTCTTCCTACCATCCTCCGTGAAAGTGGCAAATGTCCCTGTGCACTTATGTGCAGTGGGGTTTAAAGGTTTAAAGGTCCTTATCAACTGGTCCTCGACCTGCAGGCCACTCCAGCCGGAGTTCCCACACATGTCCTTGGGAATGTACCTCCCTCGGAGCAGAGAACAGATACCCAGGATTTGTTTTGCCCGCTGGGCAGTTTCCCTGAGGAGGTGGGAGAAAAGGGGGGTTAATTCAGGGTTTCATTAACCTCACAGTTGATTGCAACAGAAACTTGTCCTATATAGGAACTGTGTCAGGAAACAGGCTGAGGAGGAGGGGGAGAAGATAGCAGGTTATAGCAACCCTGCTGGTTCTTCCAGACTCGCTTCCCTCAGCCGAGTCCCAGAAGAACAAAGCAGCTCATGAGGGTTTGATTCCCAGCTCCAGGCCCATCAAACTCCATGGGGGCAAGGAAAAGGCAAAGTTGTGCATGGCTGCCTCACGTAAGAAACACAGATGATCCCACAGGCCATGTGTCCCATATAGGGACACAGATGAGTCCATAAAGAACCTTCAGGCCACTTGCATGGCATCCATTCCCATGTAAGAAATTAAACAGCAAACGTCTCTTTGCACACACTTATGTGGCCTTCTGGAGATGTGTGGAGCATCTTTTCCTTAGAGGCAGAGCCACAGGTACATCTATCCCACATAATAGTAGGGATACTCCCCAGTATGAAGAGAGAGAGACTGGGAGCCAGCGGTTTTAGGACTGGTTTCTGCTGGTCTTGGCTTCTGCTGCCAGCAAAAGGGCTGGTGCCTCCAGCCTGGCCATGCCTTCTCCAGCTTCCTATGTCAGCATGAGAGAGCAGGTGGCAGGGTGGTGAGTTGGAGCTGATCAGGCTGAAAACAATCCCTGCAAAATGGATGAACCAGGGGAAAAAAAGAAAAGAAAAAAAAAAAAAGAGAATGCAGAGCTGGAAGAACTGGAAGAAGAGGGCAGAAGGCAGGAGAGCTGCTTTCTCCAGAAGCTTTTTTCCAAGTGACTCGCGCCAATTTTGAAACCACACCCTCAGTCACAGACAGCGATGTAAATACGTCTGTTCCCAAGCAGAGCTGCATGGTGGGGACACCCCTCCTCCCCAAAAGCACCCCCTTGGCTGCCCTGCAGAGCTGCAGCTAGCCATGCTGGGGGAGGAGGGCGGGACGGGGGTTTTGCTCAGGAGCTTCTGGAAACCCCTGGGAGCAACTTTGGGAATGTGTGAGAGCTGCAGAGGTGGAAGAAGGAATAGGGGAAGGAAGGAGGAATGGGGGAAGGAAGGAAGGAGCTATTGTCACTGGAGAGGGCTTTGTGTGACCAGCATTGCTGAGATTCCTGCAGCCCTGGCAGCCCTGCAGAGAGTCCTGCAGGCAGTGAGGGAGAAGGAGAAGGAGAAGGAGAAGGAGAAGGAGAAGGAGAAGGAGAAGGAGAAGGAGAAGGAGAAGGAGAAGGAGAAGGAGAAGGAGAAGGAGAAGGAGAAGGAGAAGGAGAAGGAGAAGCCAGACAGGTGGACAAGAGGGTCTGTGCCATTCCTAGAGCCGTGTTTTCTTGAGATAAGTCTGACCTATTCGCAGTCACTCCGGAGCAGCAGCAGGAGCTGGCCTTTACGTCTGTCTTGACCTTCTATTGTGGCTCAAACATTGAAGGAGATTAAGGCAGTGATCAAACAACTCCCAAACTTTGAGGCATATCCAGCATGGGACCGCAGTGATGCAGAGAAGCCCAGACTTGCTGCCAGGTCCAAAACAGCCCATCTGGCATGCCCTGTCCTGGACCTATGCCAAGCAGATTGACTTGGGAGGCTGGGGCATCTGAAGGGGTCTAACTAACAGCATATGCATCTAGTGACATGATATGTCACAATGATATCATCTCAAAATCCTGTACGACATCTCTTGAAGCAAGAGCCAACCATCACCAATGGCTCGGAGTCAAGTCCAGGTCACTGTGGCACCCAAACATTCCAGAAGCATCCATCATGCTATTATTTTCTGCTTAGTTAAGACAAGTCCAGATCCAGGTCGTAAATAATTGCAGGGGGGGAGGAGAGGGGAGAGAATAAGGATGGCAGAAAGACTGAGATATAGCAAAAGTACCAAAATCCATGTTGCAGGTATCCCTGGTTGGCCGCTTCAGTGGAAAGGAGGAGGTCTTGTTGAACCTTGGAGCACAAGGCCCTTCTCAAGGTGAGGAGCAGTGGGTGTGTGTGCCATGAATTCTGTCTCCTGCTGCTCACACAAATATCTGGACAGGTTGGCAAGGGCGGAAAAAAGGAGATGCGTGCTCCTTTTGTCACTTCTGGACTTTAGGGACCAAGGCAGTCAGTCCAGTACCTTTCCTCAAAAAAGGGCAATGCCTTCAGGGAATATCTTCAAGGGGAACATGAAGAAAACACAGAGGCTTACAAGTTTCAACACAGTTTTCAGAGGTGTGAAGAGAATACGGCATCCACTTGCCGTGCCTCAGGTGGTTGAATGCATGCACCCGTGCTAGACAGTCCTCGTGCAGTGACCATGGTCCTCTGCTGGCACTGGTGGCACTGGTGGCAGTGTGGTGTGCATGAGGAGGGAAGGCAGCCCACTCTCCTGAGGTCAGGAGAGTTGCCCTGGCATGGCACATGGCCAGTGCATAGGGAAGGGCTAATATTCGGGTGCAGAGGCTAAAGACCTGCAGGCTGGGCTTTACTTCAAGTCCAGCCAGAACTTGAGATGGCTGGTATTTAAAAAAAAAATAGGTTTGTTTTTTTTTTTAACAGCAAGAAAGCATCATTGGATCCCAGCTGGGTCCAAGGGCTGGTGAGACGTGAGGGTATATCTGTACCACACTCCTTTATCGGGATTTTTCCATTCTCTGAGGTATCTCAACCCTCCGTCTGCCCTAGATAATGGAGAGGCAGCCAAAATGGCATTTTAAACTCTTGGCTCCCTCTACCAACAATTGGACAAAGCAAAGAGGCAGGGTGGGAGAAACTGGCTTTCTGGAAACTTCTGTTAGATGGCAAGGGGTCACACCCCCTTCAATAGAGATTGGAGTCGGGGGTCATTTTACATCTGTCTTTAATGAAGAATGGTGGGAAGGGAAATTTAGCTCCGATGAGCTAATTAAATATATATATAATTTCCACTCTGTTAGCAAGGGGAAAAAAAAAGCCTTGGACCAGCTGCTAGGTCATTGTTTGTGAATTTAAAAATAAAAGTTTCTTGGCATAGGTTTCAGAGATGGAGGCAGTATCTTGCGTTGTCATTCCAGAGAACAAGTGAGAGTGAGTGAAAGAAGGATGAGGCCAGGCAAAGATAGTTCAGCTTGACTACGTGTTGCTCAGGTGTGTCTTGGCTTTTGAGCCTCTTTTCCCTCTGGCTAGTTTAGGTAATCAACATCCTGCCCAGATGGTGAGCCTCACCAGGGACAGATTTACAGGTCCCACACCCTAAAGAGCCTGGCAATATCCTGCAATGGGGACAGCTAATGCTTGGCAGTGCCATGAGCACATTGGTGGGGCTCAATGGCCCCAGGCAGGCTCACCTGGGACCTTCACCCCATATAAGCTCCATTTGACCTAAGGTCCAGGTACCCACTCCTGGCCTGAGCTCTGTTGTAGGTGTATCTGTGTCCAGCCTTGTCCCCAGCTGTCCAGGTTTCCTGACTGGTTGTTCCAAGTGGACTCCAGTCTTTAGCTGGTGGTAGCTTGGTCTCCAGGATGCACCTTGGACCTGTGCTGCAGCCTTGTCTTCAGCCCTGTCTCCTGCTGTTCCTGACTGGATCTTCACTTGTCTAAGGCTGTGACTGGAATCTGTCCCTGTTGTCACCCTGGTGGTGCTGATCACCTGTGGGACCATGCTGGGGGTGTGCTTGGCCTGAGCTGAGCTCTCCTCAGTCTCCAGCTGGGCTGGAGCCTGGTCGTGGGGCTGTGTGTGACCCGGACCCACACCTCCTTCTTGGGTGAAGGCCCCGGACCTTGCACCCCACTGCTTCCCTAGTGACCATAGGGTACTACTGCGTCCCTTTTTCTGTCCCTATGGCTTCTCAGCACTGGCTTTCCCATGCCCCCTCCCACTCCCTGGCTCTCCACAGTGGGGCCTTGGCACCCCTCCCCATGTCTGCCTGCATCCAGGAGTCTTTTTTCATCTCTGTGTCTCTGAAGCAGATTCATGTGCCTGCACTGCTTCCAAGTTATGATCCCAGCCTGGCTCCAAGTTCCCTGTCCCCACACTGTGACCTTAAACTGGTCCTGTGCCACCATCCTCGCCCAGTTCCATGACCCTGCTGTGTGTCATCCAACGCATAGCAGCCAGGGCATTTTACAAGGAGCCATCCACGGAGCCCAGACCTCCCCGAGGTGTGAGAACACACCTCGATGTTATCATTTAGCCCCAGCTGTGCTGGAGGTATTCCCGTGCCTGTCCCTGTCCCTGGCTGTCCTGGCTTACAGACCAGTTTTCCTAGACAGACTCTACACCTGCTTTGTGGGTCACTTCATCTCCAGCCCCATCTCTGTCTCTGCTTAGGCACTGAGGAACTGTACCTGGGACAGTGGGGTCATGCCTGGGCTGGAGTCACGCCTGGCATGTCCCTTCTTGTGGAGCAGCCCTCTTCTTGCTGGTGACAAGCCAGACCATGGTAGGAAGCCTCCTCCCCAGGGGCCTTGGTGCTGGTTTTTCCCTTCCCACCCTGCTGCATCCATTAGTCTGATGCTTTCTGGCAGCAGCAGCACATGGAACTGGAGACCTGAACTTTTCCATTTCCCAGCCTCCAGTGCTGCCAATCCCTCCAAGCTGGGAATGGGCATTAAACTCACTCTCCAGCAGCAAAGGGGTCCCGGCTCTCCCTCTCGCTTCCTGAGTCCCATGTGCTGTTCACTCTTTCTGAGAGGGAAGAAATGGGAGCCTTTCTCTCTGCCTCAGTGGGTCTGGCCCTGCTTGGCTTCTCTGCTGGCTCACACTATGTTGGCTGGGCTGTGACTGCTCTCCCCCTCCCTGTGAGCACCTAGTGCTGCTCCTTCCCCTCTCCTGTCCCAGCAGTGGCTCTGGCACGCTCAGTGTGCTGTCATTCCAAAGAGCCTGTCCCCAAACGCTTGGCAAAAGGGCAATTAGCAATAATAGTAATAAAAAAGACTCGTAATCCCCCCAGACAGATTATGCAGCCAGTGAAAGAGAGTGAAGCAGTGAAGGCCTGGCTAGCCTCAAAGTCCTGTTCCACCTGCTTGTCAACTCAGTGACCAAGCTGGAGAGGGTCAGAAGAGGCTCCTGGGAGACACTGTTCAAAGCCAAAGGAGGGTGAGAAAAGTTTTCCTTGCTTTTGAGTCAGTCTCCCAGCCCACCTGCCTGGATTCCACTATTGGAAAGGATCTCTGCACCTCCAGACACCCCACAGACATGCTGGCAAGCTTGAGTTAGCTGCTGGTGTCCATCTTTGTGCAGAAAATGCTGCTGGCCCATGCTTCCCTTTCCACTGACACTGAGCAATGTGGTCAGTACGCAGTCTAGGCTTTTTTCCTCTCCGGGAGCAAGGCTGAAAGGATTCCCATGTGTGCACTTAAGACATGTCTGTTTGTCAGGAGGTGTTGGCTCCCTCCTCACTGTGGTTATGGGAAGGCCTTTTTGTTTAAAAAGGAAAACAAATGAACAGATTCCCCTGACACCCAGACTTATCAGGCACGAACCCAAGGGAGTCCCTTGTTTAACCATCGGGAGTACATTGCTGGATAACACCCCTCCTCTCCCTTCCCTCAGGGCTTTTTTTGGGGTTGTGTCAGGCTTTTTTCTGCTTTTCTTTGTTCTTTCTGAGCTTCTTGCTTCTGGCCAGGCATGCTTGGGGAAAAAGTGGGAGGACAGTGAGGGTCCTACAAGGTTGAGCTTCTGGGCTGGAACAGCACAGGGGCAGTGCTGCTCTGAGGACTTGCCGTGGCGGAGCTGTAGGAGAGGATGCCATGAGCAGATGGAAACATATGGACAGTGTTTGGGGCAGGTCAGGGCCATGACATGAGGAGGCTGAAGTGGGAGAGAAAATTTCCTCTCTCCTGATCTTAGGTTTCCCTCCCTTTTCTGCACATCTAAGCTGGTGAGGAAAAAACCAGTGTGCTCCCCTCCTCCCTGCCTTACAAAAACAGAGACTAGAGTCAAACTTGGAATTCCCCTCTGTCTCATCACTGGGGAGACAGGGTCTTGGTGGTGATCTCACCCCATCAGAAACCTTTCTGTGCATAAGGCTAAGCAAGCAATGAAGAGGGAGGACGGGGAGGAGGGGAGTTATGGCAGGAAACCAAGAACACATCAGACATTCTAAATTTAGATCTTTTTATTCAGCTCGGACAATATTCCTTGATTTCTCATTGTTCAGGAGAGGGCAGAGGGCAGGGGATCTATTGAAAGGCTTTGTCCTGAGAGATGCCACTTTGTCTGGATATACGGGGGGTGGAGGAGCCACACATCACACTGGTCTGGCATGGGGGAGAGGTGCATGTCCCAAAAAAGTTCCAAATGGCTTTGGGGTGGGGTGGTAGGTGGGCACCTCTGAGCAGCCCTGGCACCTGTGAGGCAGAGCTCAGGGCTCCCCTCAGCCCTGCATTTGCAGGCAAGGCGGGCACCCGTGAGAGGCGAGCGGTGCCTCTGCTCTGGGGCAGGTCCCCGTGGCAGCGGGGCGTCAGACACAGGGCGTGTAGGATAAATACACACCCGCTCTATACGTCTCGCTGCCTTTCCGGCATTGCAGCTCAAAGTCTGTTTTTAAACTCCCTCCTTTATTACACAGGCCAGAAGATAGCGGCGGCCTGCCTGCTGCCAGGCCAGGCGTGCTGCTCTCCCACCCACCCCAGGGAGCAAGTTGTCCCCCAAATGGCATGGGGGGCACTCTGCCCCGTGATGGGGGTGGGGTGCAGGGTGGGCTATGGGTGGGCATGACCTCCCTCATCTCCCCAGGCTCAGGCCACGGCAGGCACAGCAAACTGGGCTGCCTGGGTGCATTTGTGCTGTTGCGAGGCAGCTGCTGGCACAAGGGTGCCGCTGCCGAGTGTTTCATCCCACTGTATCAGCGGGATGTCAGTTTTGCTCAGGGCCTGCAGCTTAAGGGAGGTAAATGAGCTGAAAGTCAACTGCAGCATCACCAAATTCGCCTGCTGCTGATGTCAGTACCACCAGATGGGTGCAGGCAAGAGGACCAGTTCTTGCAGGTAGCACAAGCGGGGCTTTCCATCTTGGCTGATGCCCTGACCCACAGCGAGGATCACTTTGAGTGGGCTTTGCTCTGTGACGTGAGCAGCAACAGCAGGTGGCAGGGGCCGGGGCGGGGAGAGCCACTTGCTTTTGGTTTTCGACCCTCATCTTCGCTTCACATGAGTCATGTTACGTTCTGAGCTGAGTAACTGCTGGGGCTATTTTTACTCCAGCTCAGCAAAGCTTCCTTCTCGCTGCTGCCACCGCCACCGCCGCTCGCTGCGAAGATGGGGGCAAAGGATGGGGACATGGTGAGTGGCAGAGGGCGAGGGCGGGGGAAGCAGTGTTTGGGGTGCTGTCAGTGGAAAGGGGGACCACTGCCCACCTAATCAATTTGGAAACAAAAATAGAATATGCCTTTTGAAAAACAACAGATGACCTGCGATGTGTGGTGTATTCACACACACATATGCATATATTTATTATACTGGGAGAGGGGAAGGGGAGAGGGAGAGAAATTCCTTTCGAGTGCTATTCACCAGTCTGGAAAAATAAAGAAGGAAAGCAGAACATTTTTTCCTTTCATCAAAACAGGAAAGAGAGGGGGAATGGGGTGGGGAGCAGATCCATAGACATAATGGATGGTTGCCAGTGTAAGGAAATTGTTCCCTTCTACCCTAAACTTGGGGGTTGGGGTGGGGGAGAAATACACGGTAATACGGTCAGGGAAGGCTGCATCCCCTCCTCCCCACTTGATGCAGGAACGTATAGGCACACGGGAAAGTGCTGGGAAATCAGTGCCCCCCAGCCTTGCCTTTTCTCTTTGAATCCTTCTGGAGCTGCACATCCGCAGAGATGTGAAATGCCTTTGCCTTCTCCTCCTCCTCCTCAAAGCACGGGGCAGGAAGGCACAGCCGGCACGAGCCCTCTCCCTCTCTGCCGCTGTCAGGGGCTCTGCTCTGCCCTCTGCATGTGCCTGCGTGCTCGTCCCCCTTCCCCATCCTCTCCTCTCTGCCAGGTTGCTGCCAGGAATGGGTGAGATGAAGGAGGTGGTGAGGGGCTGGGGGAATCCCTCTGACGAAGAAAGACAGGCAGAGAGAGGGGTGGTTCCCAGAGAAAGCCTGGCAGGTCCCATCAAATGCCTGCTCCCCAGGTGACATCTTCCCTTTCCCCTGAAGCCGCTGGCTCTGTCAGGGTTTTACTCATCCTTGGAAAGCATTTTCCCTGCCAGTGCCAGGGGCGGGAAGGCAAATTATGCAAGCCCTGGGTACCCTGAGGCTCTGCCTTTCTCCAGCACCAAATACAAACACCAAGCTCCTTGCCTGTCTGTGTCTCCTTCCTTTGGTCTCTCTTCTCCTTTCCTCCTTCTTCCTCCATTAAACTGCACTCAGTCATTAGGAAGTCGGGGCAGCTCCCACGTCAGCACCTCTGGGGCAAACGGTGTAAAATACAGTGCGAGCTGCGTACAATAACCCTGTCCTTTTCACCTGGGATAGTCGGGATAAACCCCACACAGTCGGGCGATGTGGTGTAAAACCAACTCGCCCACAGGACGGATCTCCGGGTGTAAACGAGGTGTAAAACTTACTCTAGGTGCCTCATTTGGGTGCCGCGGCATCTCCCCTCCATTGACGGCTGCGGCAGCCCCGCGGCGTAGGCGCAGGGATTGCTCATCCTTCTCCTGAACTTAGAGACCGGAGCAGCAGCAACACCTAAGCTAGATACCTTGAGTGGGCGGGCTGACTACACGTTGGCTGTCAACACCTCCTAATTCCTTTCCATTGATTGTTTTCAAAATAGGACTCATCATGGAGAGGCTGAGACATCTCAGCTGTTCAGACTGAGTCTTGCTTTCCATTGTGAGCCCTGTTTTTCTTCCTGTTGTTTCATAATTCTCTACCCCCTCTGAAAAAAAAGTAATAAATTGAAAACAAATATATATCTCACCCCTCACTTCATGCCGCGGTGGATGGTGGCTAGTACGATCATTTTTTCCACCAACACGAGATGAGGGGAGAGCAGCCTTGCAGCAAGGAACTGCCTATTGTCCTCGGACACGTGCTGCTCTCCTCCCTAGTGATAAGAGAATAACCAGGGAGATGAGTTCAGCTGTTTGCAGGTTTGAGAGCTGTAGTGGTGGTGAAAGTGTTTTAATAAGAAATCCTGGTGCAGGCTCTTAGGAAATCTGGTTTTGTTGTGCTTTGTTCTGCAGGGCCGTTGCCAACTAGCACAGTTGAAAACAGACCTTTTCGAGTCGTGATGCTCTAACGGGACATTTTTACGGTCCAGATGCTTCATGTAGCCTCAAAATACCTCCCCAGTATATGCAATGGTGGTTTCAAACTCTTGTCCTGTGACATCCGGGACACCAATAGCCCCGCAGGCCTCCACGCCCATCCCACAGGCCAGGTGAGGGGGACATCCAGTCATCCCCATTAGTTTTAGGGCTTTGTGGGACAGATGTCAAACTAATTTCACAGAAGTAGGAGAATCAAAGGAGCCCCCAGCAGACTCAAGGCACAGCAGTTTTAGGTGCATGCACCCCTACCAAACTCGGTGCTAGCGAGACTGACCCAGCCAGTCCAAAGGCCTCACTAGAGAAAAATCGGTCCCTGTCTTAAAAACAGAAAGAGTAAGGAAAAACCACTGAAGCCTGAGCAGCTTGAGTATCACTTGGCTCTATTTCCAGGCCGGGTCATAGGTAGATGATTAGTCAAATTCCAAACATCCTCTTCCTTGCTGTCTGGAGGTTCAGCAGGGATTAGCTTTTTGTTTCTGATGTCGAGCTTCTAAAAACTGCCCAGCATCATCCCCATGAAAATAAATAACTCTATTTCTATCCCATCTAGCATGTAAGATAGCCGGATATTTAAAAAAAAAAAAAAATCACACCACACATATCTCCCCCAAAATCAGGCTCTGCAGCAGCTCTTGTTGCTACCAAGCAAAAAATTTGCAGCAGTCCCTGCTAGCTTTCTGCTGAGACCTTCTCCTCTCCGGCAGCAATCTCTCTCCCTGCTGAGGAATCTGATCAGCCCTCCCACATGCAGGCTGTTCTGTCCTGGCCAGGCAGCCACGACAGCGTGGGGGACTCCCTACACGGGTGGCGTGAAGGTGGTGGAGCCACGCCAGCTTATTTGAGGGCAGAGATCCTCAAAAGGCAACTGGGCCTCCATTGACCCCTTGGGAACCTTAAACACGTAACGGGGTCATGGACATTCGGGACCTAGCTGCCCTCAGGTCCCTGTAAGGAGACAGAAGGACTTCTCAAATCCTCACCTTTCCCTCTGCTGACTGCTAAGGAGCCCAAGGCTACAGCGTTTCTTTGGCTGGTGCCATCTAGAAAGAGGAGAGATGGACCTTTTAAAACCTTTTTTTGAAGCCTCCTGCAGATTTCAAAAGGAGTTTCAGCACCCAGGTGGACATCAGGGTTGCAGCTCCACCCTGCTGGGGGGTTAGAGCCAAATTATCATCACTTGAAATGGCTGGTACGCTGCTGGCGGGCCAGGATGGAGAATGAGGGGAATTCTAAGAGCGTCCTGAGGAATTTGGGGTGGGACAGGGCTAACATGGCTGGAGCATCTAAGATAAAGTCTTGTTAAGGTCTCTGGTGGTGGAAATGAGCAAAGGTATGACTTGCATTTCTACTTCCTCCCCCCTGAGCTCCAAAATTGGAGCTGAGCCACTTGAGACTCAGCTTGAGGGACTCCCAGGACCCTCCTTATCCCTGCACTCATGCACCTCAGATGGCCCAGGCTTTGGAGCTGACACGGCTCTCCCAGCCGTGCAGAAATCTGCCTGCTCTTCTTCTGGGCTAGGGTGAACAAAGGTGATCCCTCGTGACCCAACAGCACCTTGTCATGCTGCCCCAGAGGAGCCAGGCTATTTTAGGAAAGCTATGGAGGACCCCCAGCATTCCTTGTGTCCCTGTGCTTCCTGACCAACACCCACATCCACGAGACCAAAGTCAGGCTCAGGGGTGTAGCTAGCCGAGCTGGGAGGTGCTGTCAGGTGCCTGCCACAGAGGAGCATTTGGAGGGCTGCCTGCTGCTCAGTTCCAGTGGCTGCTCCTCCTGCACCCGGACCCTTTGGATGGTGCACATGCGAGTGCTGGTGCGAGACCGAGTGTTCTAGAGAGGGTTGGCTGCAGGAGACTCGCAGGCACCCAGGGAGTCTAAGGGAGCATGTGTGATGCTGTGAGATGAGGCCACTGGTATGCCAGTGGGTGTATGTATGTGAGAAGGGAAGAGAGAGGGGGAGAGTGAAGGAGAACACATGGATGCCCAGGGACGTGTGAATGAGACAAAATTTGCACGTAGCTGTGCATGCGAGCGGCTCGAACAGAAGCGTGTGCGTAGCATAGAAAAAGCAGGGAAGATGCTTGGGATTCAGAGCGAACGCCTGCCGAGCGCCTGCGGTGCATGACGGTGCAGGAATGTATCGGTGGATACGAGCCTGCACAAAGATGGTGCAGAAATCCCTCCTGGTCGTGCCTGGAGTGTGCTTTGCGAGTGTGCAAGTCGGCGCCGGGAGATCACTCACGTGTACGTGAGAGGGCATGCGTACGGGTGTTTTTTTCAATAGGATATGACTCTTTCTTGAACTCACCTGTTAGCAGCCTTCCCCTCCCCATCCCTCTCCCCCCACAGCAAATATCTGCTTGCTTAATTTCCCTTCAGATGTTTATTACATCGTGGAGATAATCATGCAGCAAAATACCTCCGGGTGCCACGAGCAACACCAGATTGTCTTATAGCAACGTGTAAATTTCCCTGGCTTCTTTTTTTCCCCTGCACACAAAGAGATGTAAGATATTAAAGTCATCTCTCTCCCTGGAGCTAGTGGTGTAGCAGGGCAGGGAAGGCAGCAAGTGGAGCTTAGAGAAATGGGCTCCAGACTGAAACAGCGAGAACCTGGGGCCAAAAAAAATAACAAACTACCGTGCCGGGAACTCCTCTCTTCTTATCTCTTGCCGAGGCAGGAATTTCTGTCCCCATTCCTCACGCGATATTAAAGCCACATTATACAGGTTGCTGCAGCATTAGTCATTTTTAATTAATTTATCATTTAAATTAACACACTTTTTATTTTGTCAGCAATGAACTGCTACTCCCTCACTAGATTTGTTCCTTGACACCCAGCCAAGAGGAGGATGGCAAGTTATGCTCCACCCATCTCCTCTCCTTCATAAAAGGAGCAGCCTCGAGTGCCAGCTTAGTCTCTCTTGCAGCTCGCAGAAAATAAAGACTCGCCGGCTCACTCGCCTCTCCTGCAATTTTACCCTTTCTGCATTTTTTTTGTTTTTTGTTTTTCCTTTCTTGTTGCAACAGAGCGCAGGAGGCAGCATCAGTGGCTCCACTTTGAGGCTTGTCAAGGCTCAGCGCACGCACACAAACACACGCTCACAACCCAGAGCAAAAACATTTGCTCTCACCTGTCTCCAAACCCAAAGCAAACCTCCCGTCCAAGCAAACCACCAACACTTGGAACAAGGAGGCACCCGAGCCAGAATCTAATGTAAGGGGAAGAAACTCAATGTATACTGGCAACTTTTCTCTAAAAAGCAAGTGGCCAAAAGGAAGGAAAGGAGAATTTTAAGAAGAGGACAACTTAAGGAAGAAGATTTCATTTTTTGGATTTCACAGCAAACTTTGGAAAAGTTTTTTTTTTTTCTTTTAGTTATTATTCTGTGCACCTTCTTCTAAGAACATTGAGACATTGTTACCTGCATGTAAAAGCTTTTACAGATATATATATTTTTTAAAAGGGAAGAAAACCAAGAGGAAGAATAGCATGTGGACCACCTAGCCAAAGGCACCACTGAAGCATCCCTTGCGGCAAGGGGGACGCAGACTCTGGATGTGTATAATTCCGAGGGACTGCATTTTTTTCCCACCGGGCTTATGAGATAGCGCAGAGGCAGGCGAGTCACCGAGAATTACTTCTGTCTCCCCTCACCACCACCACCACCACCACCACCACCACCACCTCCACGTCCTCCTCCAAAGGCTCCTGCGACTCTCTCACCTCCTCCCGGCTCGCAGGGGACATGGGAACGCGCGGCGCCCTCAATGCCTGAGGCCGGGCGGCCGCGGGGCTGTCTGCGGGAAGCGCTTCCCTCCCGGGGCTCGCCGTCCATGTGCCCGCAGCCGGCGGGGCCTGGAGTCGGGATGAATTTCGGCGTGGTCTTCGCGTTCATCCTCTCGCTGCCCCTGGCCCGCATGGAGGTGAGTTTCCGCCGCGGGCAGCGGGCGGTGCTGCCGAGCTGCCAGCCCCGCGCTGGGGCAGAGCCGGCNCCCGCTGGAGCGGGCACCCCGCTGGAGCGAGCGCTCCTGCCGGGACGGGCTCGCCGGGGGGAACTCGCCTGGGAATACACCCACCCCCGTGACTGCCCCCGGCTGCAGGGGCAGGGGAGACCAGGCTGAAGCAGCCCCTGGTTAATGTGGGAGCAGGGATGCTGCTGGCATGCCCCGGGGAACCTGCAGCTTCCTGTCCTGCCTCGCCCAGGGCTGTCACCCCGGGGCGAGCGCCGGCTCCCTCGAGCCTCTCACCCCACCCGGTGATTTTAGCATCACGGCAGTGCGGGTGCAGCAGGGACCGAGGCTCTCTTGGCACCTCTGGAATAACGCACAGTGTGAAACCCACCCTGGCATTGCCAGGAGGCCAGTGGAGAAAGGGCGTGGGGCTTTGGGAAAGGAGAGGAAGGGGACGGTGTGAGTAGAGACACTGACACCGAGTGGCATGGTTATTCAGCAAGGTGTGCGCCCAGCTGGGGGAAGGGGCAGGAGGTGAGTGTCTGCTGTGCTTCCACGGTCACACAAGCCTCTTGCCCTACAGTCCTGAATGAGCTGCTCAGGAAGAAGCCGAGCAGAGGGTAAGGGCCAGGTAGTGGATTTGAACAAACACCCCAACCCCCTTCATTTTCCCGATGTGGAACTTTAAGCCTCATCCCCACCCCCTGATTGAGGAAAAGGAGCCCCAAACCCCCAAATCCTGTGACTTCTGCTGTCACATTTCATCATCTGATTGCAAGCAGATTGAGGGGATCAGAAAGCCCCTAACATTCCCACACAGCGCTCGGTTCCCGCTTCAGCTCTACCCAAGATGGCAAAACTGTGGGTTGGATCTGCAGCTTGACTGTCAGGGGCAGGAAATATCCTTCCACCAAAACTTTCCCTTCTTTGCGTCTTTTTTCTCTTTTCCTTCCTCATTTTTGGGCAGGGTAAGTGGGTGCACCCCTCGTGGGATGGCAAAGAAGAGATTGGGTGCAAAGCATCACGTCACCTCACTGTGGGCCCATTTTTGCCCTTGCCTAAGCCGCAAAAGGAAGCAGTTAGAGCTGTGGGCTACCCAGTGGTCATGTTTGTTTTGGGCAGAGGATGGTATTTCCTCTGTGGATGGCTCAGATCTCTTTCTCCCATGCAGCATGAAAGGTTGGCGCTGGGGAAGGGTGAAGATGGAAGTGTCTGATCCCAAGGAGCTGTTACTCAGTTGTCATAATCAGACTGAAATACTGCACAGTTCTGTGACAGCCCAGTAGAGTTGGAGTTTGGTAATTCTGGCCCGAGGTTTCATGGGAGGAATTGTGGTATTTGTCATTGTATGACCGGAGAACCAACAACGTTTCTGCTTGGTTAGATGCTTCTGTCTGCAGCCAGTGCTCACAGTCACTTTGAGGGCAGTGTGTTGCACTCTCTGCACCAGGCACAGACAGCACAGCTCCCACCAGGCTGCTGAACCAGAGTCGTCCTCTGAACGGGGCTTTTGCAGCTCCTCCCCAGCCCTGCCGGAGAAAGTGCATGAGGAGCAGTAGCTCCCCAGCTCAACAGAGGCCCTGAGCAAAGAGATGGAGGCTCCCGAGTCCCTATCCCTCTTTGATCACACCCATCTGGAGCTGGAGGGCCCTGGAGCTCTTCCAGCCGGAGGGAGTACAAGCCTCAGCGGGAAGGTATTTGCCAGTTGGGAAGCGAGGATGCTAAACCTATTTGCATTTGCCCCACGGGCTGTAATAGTTGCCTTGCAACATTTAGAGAGATGGGCTGAGCCAGTCGTGGTTGTGCTGGGGTGAAGCCCCACTGGCAGTGCTTTCTGGAATTCCCAAGGAATGGGGTGCGGCTGGGTGCTTGCTTATAACCTCGGCCCAGCTCCCCATTGCGTCTTCCTGCTGCAAGGCTCCGGCGTTCTTCCCTAGTCTTCCTAGCACGAGGCAGTGACAAGGACAAAGCAGTGGAAGCCGGGATGGATGACACGTCTGGGGTGAGCTTGTGGAAGGAGCCAGGCGAGTTGTCCCTGCCTCCCTCTCACTGTCAGCTGATGTGCAGCAGCAGGAGGGAATGACAGGGCTCCTGCGCTGTTTCCAGTGCTGCTGGTACACAACCAGCCCTGGGGGTGGAAATGCCTCCGGCCCTCGCAGGGGAGGTGTGGGGAGTGTGGAGGAGCAGTGGAGTCCCCCTTGAAATGGAAAAAGGGTGGGTAGGTCTGGCTGTATTTTAGGAACACGGACTAGATCAAACGCTGTTTGATTATTTTAAAGGGAGGAAAACATAAGCCGCGATTCCAAGTGGAAGGGGGTTGTGCCTGCTGCAGGGTACTCTGGCAGGCTTTTGTCAGGGTCCCCCTGCAGCCAGGAATGGTGTCGGAAGGATGGAAGCCTTGTGCCAGGGAAGGGCTGGTGGCAGGTGCTGCTGGTCTTGCCCTCTGCCAGGGAATGCGGTGGAGTCTCCCCTCAGGGTCCACACATCAGCTTCAGAGGGAATTAAAAAATGCTGTTTGTTTGGGGTTTTTTTGCCTGGCTGATCACTCGAGACCCTGCTGCCAAGATCCTTTGCTATGGCCGGTGTGGAGGTGCTCAGAAAGTCCTCCTCTCTTGGGCGGAGGAGCTGGGTGCTTCCCTGCCCTTCACAAATCGCTGCTGCTGCCGCCACCCTTCTGTCCTTCTGTGTGCAGTCACACCAGCTCAGAAGAAGGAACTGGAGGAGCCGTCACCTCGGGAGTATCCTTGTCTGATTTCTTTGAGCCCTGAGGGTCTGCCTTCCCAGCTGGTTGCACAATCTTTGCTCCCTCCTCCTCCGTACCTACCAAGAGACACACCTTCAGGCGAGACTGTGGAACCCTGGCCAGAGGGTGTAGACCACAACACTGCATATTCCCTGCACCAGCTTGGCACCAGCTGATGGCAAGGGGAGCTTGCAGCATCCCTGGTGCTCAAAAGCATAAGTTGGGAAAAAACTCCAGAGCAAGAGGTGGTGGGGCCAGGGAGGAGGCAGATTTTGGGAGAGTGCATGTGTGGGGAGCAGGAACAGGGGAATTGCTGCACCTGCATTTATTTGCAGTGGCCAAACAGTGCTGCTGGACATCTGGGAGGAGGGGAGCAAAGCTGATGTGCCGAGAGGCCCCAGTGTTACAGCCACAGTGCAGGGAGCAGCTGCTCTGCTGCCTTCTGTCAGACGTGCCGTGGCCCCTCAAGCACCAGCAGCCAGTGCAAGAAGGGGAAGTGAATGTCCCTGCCAAGGGATTGGCAGATTGGGGGGTGCCCTTGCGACTCAGGGGAGAGTTGGAGTCAGGAACTGGAGAGCAGAGGGAGGGAGGGAAGAACAAACTTTCTTCTAAGAATTCAGGGCCTCGCAGGAATACGAGGCCAGGCCTTGGGGCACTTGACAGCCAGCCAAGAGTCCATTGAGACAAAAGTTTTCTTTGATCTGCCGCACAGTTAAAAAAGGAGATTGTTAACCTGTGTTAGACAAATAACTCCAGAGGAGCTGCTAAGCAGGAAAAGCACCAGCTGCTTGGGCTGGTCTCTTGGGGATCCCACCTCTCTTGCAATGCTCCTCTACCTTCTGACCCCCTGGGATTAGGTGGAGGTGATTGATGGACCTCTGCTCCCCTGTGTCTCATCCCACGAGTGCCCCAAGCCTGGGTGTGTGCGGTGCCCGATCTCAGAGCCTCCCAGGCAAAAGGGCTGGGGCGGGGGCCAGAGGCGCGGCTGTTCTCAGTGGCAGACCCCAGAGGGAGCGAGGACAAGGCATGCAGCTCAGGTTTGTAGCTGCTCTTAGGCCAGCCTTGGACTTGGTTTACGAGGGCAAAGTAAGGAGCTTCGCAGGCTTGCAGTTGTCACTGGCAGAGCTGCCTTACAAAAATGGGGGAGGAGGACGGGATTATGAGCCGTGTGGGCTGGTGTTACACCATAGCCATGCTGGTAGTATCTGCAACAAGAAAAAACTGGCATCTAAAGCTGCTGTCGTGAGCAGGGAGTGGAGCTTATTTCTACATGCAGTCACCAGAAATACGGCTCCAGAGGGCCTGCATTTTCAATCCCTGATTCATATCTGTTCCCCCTGCTCAGTTAGCAAGGTGACACCTCCCAGCTCGCTTCCAAAGTCACCGAGTCTCGTAACACCTGCCCACGCTCTCCCCCCAGCAAGTGCCGGAGTTTAAAATAAAGTTCCATTTCCTACATGTATTAAGTGTCAGGAAGGTCCAGGGGCATCCGTGCAGAGCAGCATTTGTACACAAACGCATTTGGCTGACAGGTGCAAACATTGAAAGCCTGCAATTTCACCACCCAGCACTGAGCTCTGACTGCAAGTACTGGGAATTGCAAATGATCCCTCTTCCAGTAAATGTGTGGCACAAGGCAGGGAAGTGCTGCAGAGCCTCTCTGGCACTGGGCTGTTGGTCCCCCTCTTCCTCACGCAGCAGGAGATGTCAGAAGGCATCTTCATTTCGCAGCTATTCAGTGATCCCTGAATTACACAAGTCTCTCTCTCGCTGTGCATTCATCACTGATGCTGCTTCCCTCTCCCTCAGAGACTGAGGAAGTAATGCCTGGGGATGTAAAATCTGCTTTTTGCTGCAGGCGTACAGCCAGATCTGTGGTGAGATGTGACAGTGACAGGGGTGGAGCGGGGCAGGAAAGCTCGGTCTGTCTGAAGCTCTCTGGTGGATCTGGCTGTGGAGGTTTAGGACACTGGTGTTGTCTGCTCTGCAGCTCTGTTCAGGAGGTTTCTGCCCCATGACTTGGGCTGCAGCAACCTTCACATCAGTGCGTTCTAGTTCAAGTTATAGTATTAGAGGGTGGTCTGGCAGGGCTGAGGAGGGAGCACTCCTGTTGTCCTGCTATGGAAGCAAACGGTGGGTGGCCAAGGACAGGCACATGTGAGAGAGTGCCAGGCTCAAGCAGCCATCCAAAAGTGGCTGCAGGTTTGGGCCAAAGCCCTCAAGGTTTAAAGCCAACGTTTAGCCACCTGCCTGGTGGCTTTTCTTGGCTGCAAGCGGAAGGGAAATGTTCTGCACTGAAAGCAGGCAGGGAGGGAATAGCTGTACAGTAGGAGGACCACACACATGCCACCAACTGTCCATAAAAACCCACACGAAAATCCCTGCGTTTCACAGGCACACAAGCCAAGCTCTCCTCTCAGTTACAGGGACGTGTGTAGGGCTGTGCCTCAGACGCCATCCAGCACCCGGCTGAAAGAGCAGCTTTTCCGCTTGAGTAGCCCTGAATGAAGAGAGCTGGGAGCTAAGCAAACACTTTGGCCAGTGCTTTCCTCTGTCTCTTTTTTCTAGTCTTTCGGAAGTATGTTTTAATCAGCACTTGCTTTCCCACACCGCTCCTTTGTACTCTTATTAAGTGCTGTCACTGGGGCCCACTCTAGCCTAGTGCCAGAGTAAAATTCCCAAGAGACTGATGGCATTGCACCTGCCTGCGCAAACTCTGTATTTGGCCCATTGTCTGATGTTGCTAAACCTGCTTTCTTAAGGGTTTTGGTCCTGGTATGCAATGACATCCAAACTCCCATATGTTTCTTCCTGCAAATCAGCTCCTCAGCCCATCACCTCCCTGCAGCTTTTGTGGTTTCACCGCGGCCTCCCGCTGGGGCAGCCTCAGCTGCGAAGGTCAGTCTTCATCTCCACCCCCCGCCTTTTTTTTTCTTTAAAAAAGAGTATGCAAATGATGTATATTATTGGGCCTCTGTGGTTTGAAAACACACGCGCTCGCACACGCACATACACACGATAACTGACAAAGCCCGTGAGGGAGTTTCATAACAGAGGGAAATATTAGGAAGGTTTTATCTGATAGCGTAAGGGAAGTCTGTTAAAACGCCTTTACTGCAGGCAGCAGGAATGAGAAGCCACCTGGAGAAGTCATACACCACCGGAGAAGGAAGCCTTGCTGGCTGCCTGCATAGTGTTCGGGGCTCTGCTGCACAGCCCGGGTATTTTCTGGCTTTTTTAGTCTCCTGACAGCTTTGTGAGAGGCAGCGAGAAGGGCTGTCTTGCTTTTGCTTAGGTTTCAGGCTCGTGCCTTCATGAGGAATAAAGCCCTCAAGGTTTAAAAGCCAGCGCAAGACAATGCACGTCTTTGCGTTTTCGCTGTTTCTGTCGTGTCTCCCCCGTGCTTGATTCCCTGCTCCCGCTCCATGACACAGTCAGTATTTGCAGATCGTCTCCCTAATGCTTGTTTCTCCCTTTCTTTTCTTTTTATCATCTGGCAGGGGGACCCCATACCCGAAGACATTTATGAGATTTTGGGTGGCAGCTCAGTGCGCTCCATCAGTGACCTCCAGCGTGCCCTGCGGATAGACTCCGTAGGTAAATCTCGTCTTCACCAAACACTCTTCTATTTTTAATTAAGTCTTTGGTGGGGGCTGGGACGGGATATTCTGTTTTTCAGCAGGGACACTATCAACAGACTTCATTATAGATATAGGAACCATTCAGGAGCCAAGACTTGGCTGTTTACAGACTTAGTCCCCCTGAAACTTGTGGGAGTTAGAGGCAACTAGATGCTTTTTTAGATCTCCTAACTATCTAGTCCGTTGAGGGACACTGGCTTCCACAAATGGTAGGAGATGGGCAAGGTGAGTGCAAGGAACTGAGATCACCATTCTTCACCCTGGGAGATGCTCAGGCAGCAGGGTTTGAATTGGACAAGGATCAGTTTAGGAGGCAGCAAAATGGGAGGTGGAAATAGGGTGACAGAGGAGGAAAGGGCTGAGTGGGTTTCCAGGTTTAGCATCCACAAAAGGTCGCGGGCTCCCAGAGGCTCTTAGGATGAGAGAAGCAGAGCACATGTCCATGGGTGAGGTACGGGACGAGGGCTAAGTCAGGGTAGCGTCGCTTCACCTCCTGCCCGCAGATAAGAGCTCCGGGGGCTGCAGGGCCTCGGGGTCACTTGGCCAGGGCTGAGTGCAGTGAGCAGCAGGAGCGGCGAAGCGTGGAGGGGTCGGCACGTGTGGGAACTGGAGCACGCGCCGCGGCGGCTGGGCTGGCCCAGGAATTTATTTATAAACGGTCTCTTCAGAGCAAATTCCTTTCTATTCTAACCCTGCTCCCGCCCGTCGTCCCCCAGCCCCCCCAGCTCGACTTCTCTCTCGTGTTTTGTCTGTTTTGAGCTTTGTAATCCTTGCCGAGACACTATCTACGGGGGAACAGAATTTCCTGCTTTTGTTTCCTATGCCAGTCCAACCACTGGCGCGGTCTCAAAAGCATTCCCGCTGCCTTTCAAAACGGCCCTGGAGGGGCAGGGGGGGAAAGCGAGGGGGAGGGCACCAGCTGCGTTCAGCTATTGTTTGTCTTAGAAAGAGGCGACGAGGCTCCCCACCACTGCCAGGGCCGCTCCCTGCCCTCACCAGTTCCCTCCTCCTTGTCCACGAGCCACACAATGGGGCAACTTCCAAAATTAGCCGTGCTAGATTGTCCCAGGCTGGTCCCCTCCACCCCAAATGTCTTCAGTACTGATCCAGGGTGTAGAAGGACAACCTAGAGGAGGGAGGGACATGATTCTCAACAGATTTGTTTTGTGTCAACAGTTGTTGCTGGTTTTTTGCCCCTATTTCTCTCCTCTCATCAACTCAACTTGTGCACCAAAGGCAACCCTCACCCTCGTTTGATAAAATGCCACAGGATGGAGGGGTGGGCAAGGAGCAGCTGAAAAGATGCCTCCAGTCTGTCATGGCCCGGTATCTAACAAACAGATACATTTCTATCACAGCTATTAACCAGCTTCATGATTAAGAAATAAAATGGGCTTATCTGGTTGGCTCCAGAATCCCAGAGGTACGAGAGAAGGCTGCTGAGCTTCGAGTCACTGGTTTCACTTAAGGTCCCGATAGAAAAGGCTGGTCAGGGAAACAAAAAGTGGTGCTGTGAAGCTGTTTCTTTGTTGCACCCCGTGGCTCTCATCTGTTCCCAGGTACGTGAGGGACACTGACATTTGCTTGCCCTGTGAGGAATCAGCGAATTAGTGTGTTAGCAAAATAACCCCAAAGTGGCTGGAGCTATTCCCTATGCTGTCTGTGCACCCTGTGTGTCAGAGCTGCTTCCCTGCACTGACGGCACAAGGAGCCAGAATGAGGCAGCTCCAGGAGGCAGATGGGCTAAGATAGTGCTCTCCTGACCCTGGGCACTGCTGCAGACCCAGCATCAGAGGTGTGTGAAGTGGTACTCATCTCCTTAACTGTGGTTGCCCACAAAGCACTGGCTGCCCATGTAAACCACTCATCCAGACACCTTCTCTAGCCCAAAGAGAACGACAGGCCCTTCTAAAGCGTGATCCACCAGTTCTCATTTTGGGTGTTTGCCTGAGGGCGAGATGAATGGTGCCTAGAACTGATCACACCTTTCCAGCCACTTCAAAGAGTGTCTGTCTGTCCACCTCACATGTAGATGTTGACTGCTCATTGACAAGCACATGATTCCAGCCTTGTGAATGCAGCCTCTGTGCACCCATCCCAAATTTGTCATCAACTGCTTGAGACCTGAGCAGAGAGCAAAGTCCCTGCTCCCCTTTATGAGAGGGCTGCACTAGGGCAGGGCTGAGGAAGAGGAATGGGACATGATAGGTAAGGGAAGTCTGCTCCACCACACATCTGATAAACAGAGATCTTCCACTGGCCCCTAATTCCCTTTAAGAAAATTGCTCCCTTGATGCTGACGTCCATTCAGTTTCCTTCAGCTGCTAAAGCGGGTCAGAGAAGGAAAGAGCTGTGGCTGGGTGGGAGCTATCTTCGAGCGCAGCCATTGTCCCGAGCTCAGGAGGGGCTGCGTGTTGGAGTGCTCCATGGGGATTATGGGCATTTCTCTATTCAGCACTTCCTATGGGAAAAAGCAGTGGGGTGGGAGGGAACCGCTCAGGGCTGGCCTGAATGCTATCGGTCTTCCTCTCCCATCGCCGACTGAATCACCTCCAGATCCTGCCTCTTACCTTAGAGTAGTCTAGAGGAAAAGTAATTTTAACTTTATTTTTCTATTCTTCCGTCATAAAACTGCTCTAACTTAGAGCAGCTGAGGTGAGTTGGGGGAGAGCAAGCAGGCAGCCCACCTACCACCCATCACCCCCTTCACGTGCCCTCTCACCTCCCGACTCTCCCAGTCCCATGCCATCCCAGCAAGGCACCTCAGTGTTAATTACCAGGTGTTCTGCTTGTCCCATCTGATCTTTGATCCTCCTTGGTGTTATCCTGGTCTCAGCTGGCCAGTGTGAATCCCTCTGCTGCTCCTCTCTGACACCAGAAAGTCCCAACACAGGCCTTATCTTTCTTGAGCTGGAGTTTTCCTCTCCTAGACCTGACTGGGTCCCCTCTTTCATGATAGGCTTGTTGCTCTGAGCTGCCTAGTTTGAGCAAAGAGTGTCCGTGCCCCAGCACAGCTGTGACCTTGCTTGTGGATTTACACCTAGCGTGACGTCCTGGGTCCGTGGCTTATCCCATGTCCTGCACTTTGCCTGGTGATCTGAGCACAAGTGCCTGCTGTCTTCTCCTCCCTCTGCCTGGTGCTATTAGGTCATGTCTTACCTTTTGCAGAGCAGGATAGCTCGAGCCTGAACCTGAATGCAACTCAGCCCGATCAAAACCCTGTGGCCCTGTCTCGAGAGCGACGAAGCCTAGGTGAGCTGGGGGTCTTGCACCTTGTGATTGCTGGGGCACTCACCTGAGCAGCCATGGGTGGTCCAGATACGTGTCTGAGATACAGATGTAGGGGTAGAGGTTACAGTGCTCCTGTATGCGTGGAGACATGCGAAGGAGGGTCTGGGCCTGGAGTGGGAGCTGGGTGTTAGACTCTGGGAGGGCAGGAGAGGGAGTCTGGACTTCTGTGCACTGCTCTGCTTTAAATCCCAACGGTGCTTGTTTGCTCTAAAGTGTCATCTCCTGCCAGGGCTGCAGTGAGAAGCATCATTGTAGAGGTGCTTCCTCCACAGGGCATGGCTTTGTACACGGAGAGAGCTGGAGGGGTGGGAGAAGGAGAAAGAACATATGTGTGTGTGTGTGCGTGTGCTTGTGAGAGCCATGTGGGGTCCTTCTCTTGCAGCAGAGGTGGCTGCAGTGGGTTGGTGACAGCTGCCAAGCCCATTTGATCCCCTGTTTCTCTCTTTGCCCTCCGTAGATGCTCTGGCAGCAGCAGAGACAGCTGTCCTCGCGGAGTGCAAGACGCGGGAGGTGGTCTTCGAAATCTCCCGCAACATGGTGGACAGCACCAATGCCAACTTCGTGGTGTGGCCGCCCTGCGTGGAGGTGCAGCGCTGCTCCGGGTGTTGCAACAACCGCAACGTGCAGTGCCGCCCCACGCAGATCCGCGTCCGGCACGTCCAGGTGAGGGACACACCTGCCGCTGCTCCCTCCTCCTGCCGCCCACCGCCGTCCTTGTGCCCCAAAGCCAAGCCCGGGGAGGGTCCCAGGTGCTGGGCTCATGCAGCCGTCTGTCCCCTCTGCACTGGCCCTGCAGCGCTGCAGCCGCTGGCGCGGGTGACGTCCGTGCCAGCTGCTGGAAGGGCTGGTGCTGTCCAGCAGCTGGGGACTGTCACCACGCAGAGCTACAGGGCACTGTCCCCAGCTGCAGCTCCACGCCGTGGCCCTTCCTCTGGCTCGAGGCGGCCTTGTCTGCTGTGTTAGAGCAGAAGAAACAGGGCGCTTTCGTCATGGGAACTGGTTTTGATGCAAAAAGAGGAGGGTTTGCAGTGTCAGTCTCCATCCCCCCACTGCTATGCAGCTTCTTTCCAAGACACGCACTGGAACAGCTTCTCTTTCTCAGTCCACAGTTACCTCCTGACCTGCTCCATCAGCCAGCAGACACCTGACAGCTAACCTCTTGCTCTGATCCTCCCCTCACAGCTACCAGTGATCTCCTCACAGCTTCCTCCCAGACAGCTTGTTTAAAAATAATATTCATCCCGTACTAATCCTCTGCCTGAGCCGTAAGAGACTCCCCCAGGCAGGCAGCAGAGGTTGGCTGGGAGAGATTGTATTCACACACAGCCCTTTTCATCAGGAAATTCCTTTCTCAGAAAAGCCAGGCCGAATGAGGAAAAAATGGGGGGGAGCAGGAGTTGTTTTTCTGGAAAAAACAAGTGAGAGGTCAAAAGCCAGCCTGAAAAAGTGACCTGGAAATGGTTTCTTTGAGGACAGAGGTCTCTCTATTGTTTGGCTGGAAGTGTTTGTCTAGCGAGCAGCGTGTGGTCTGAAGCGTGTGGAGTGGGCTTTCAAGGAAAGATAAACAGCCTGGCTGCTTCAGCACTGGCTGAGGGATGCTGCTGGGGGCAGTGGGTTTAGAGGAATTCCATCCCAGATGCACAGCAGAGTGAGTATTTATAGCTTGCGGTGCACTTCAGGGACCGCAGAGTTGTTAGATAAGCTGAGTGGGGTCAGGCCTGGCTGCTGCTGGAGTGGGAGGACCCCCTAGAAAGCTCGTGCCCTGTGGTGGGATGTGGAGCAATGAGTCTTCCCTCTGAGTCAGCACTGGTGGAGAGTCCGGGGGAATTTCCAGAGCTCTGCCTTTCCCAAGAAACACAGAGCCGAGGGCTTCAGCCCTGCGAGTTATTAAAGAGCTTGAGACAAATTCAGACAGGCCTCAGCAGAGCTGGTGAGGCTGCGTTAGCTTGCTTCGGACCTGAATTCTTCTCCTTCTGTCCTTCCTGTAGGTTCCTGTGGGAATTATCTTGGTTGCCCCAGGTCTCTGCCATCGCATCTGTCAGAAACAGGCTAGCATGTCCTGCGTGTTCCGTGTTTCTGTCTCTGATCAACCAGTCATCCTGCTTAAGCACTGGAAATAGTTAGGACTGGGGGAACCAACCAGAGGCATCCAAACTTGCCCGGTCTGGGTCTGCTCTGCTGCCACGTTCAGAATCATCTCCCGTACATAGCACCCCTGAATTTGAACAGGGCTCTGTAAGCTGCCTCCTGACCCTTTAGGAAAAAAGCTAGGACTAAAGTGCACTGACACTGACTAATTTTACGGAGTGGGAGCCATTCCTGTATTAATCTTTTGCTTGCCTTCCTCTTGCAAATAGGTGAAAAAGATTGAATTTGTGCAGAGGAAGCCAAAATTCACAAAAGTCGTTGTGCCTTTGGAGGACCATGTGCAGTGTCGGTGTGAAGCCGTGTTCCGACCACCCCCTAGGAACATCCGTCCAGGGCCACGTGAACAGAGACGTAAGGATCTTGGCATCAGTTTAATGAAGGGAGGTGTGAGAAGAGGGGCTGGGGAGAGAGAAAAGAGACCTCCATTGGTTTCAATCTGCGTAGCTCCAGTGAATCCCAAGGGCCTTTGCTGGTTTATACCAGCTGAGGGACCTTTCTCAGGATGTCTGCCTGCCAGGAAGGGGCTGAAACTGAGGGAAGAGAAGGAGGGGAAGGTGAGAGGTGAGGGGAAGGGCATGGTGGGAAAAGAGAGAGGGCAGAGACTGTGGAGAACAGAGGACAAGGAACAGAAGAACAGAAGGAGGCCTTGTGGCCCTGCTGTTGCAGAGTTCTTTGTTGACGGTGTGTGGAGAAGGATATTTCAACAAGAGCCGTCTGCCCCTGGCTGCACAGACACTCTCCCCTCTGTTTTGGCAGGCTTGTCACCGGCGTTCACCACAGCCGCTGTCTCACAGAGGCGGCGAGTACGCCGGCCGCCGGCACAGAAGAGGAAACATAAGAAGTACAAGCATGTCAACGATAAGAAAGTGCTGAAAGAAATCCTCATAGCATAGAAGTGCTGGCAGGGGAGAGAGAGCACAAGGCAGGTAACAGCAAGCTGCTTTTCCAGTCAGGAGAGATGTACTCCTGGGACATGGCATCTTAGACTCTTCCCACACCACTGGCCACTTGTTCAGCGTGGGGCTAGTGAAGGGCAAAACCTGGGTTGAAGGAGGAGGAACTAGGTTGAGTGCCAACATGCTTGTTCTATTTATGGAATTAAGGCACTTTGCAAAGTTGGAATGATCCTGCCACAGCCATCCTTGCTCTCAGGCCCCGCCCTTTCTTTTCTCTGCCTGCGTTTCAGGCAGAGAACAAGCCTGACTTCTCCCTACACCTAAATCCCCTGGGGGTCCATGTAATTCATGTCTTCTGTGGAGCAACTCCTGTTCTAGTTTCTCTATTGGTTCTCCATTGAAAACAGAGAATTAATGTTGCTCTGGGGATCCCTTTTCCTATTATTTCATTAGCTGAGTTGGCAGAAAGACTGAAAAGCAGCAACTCTTTTGGTTCATCACTCTCCTAGCGGGAAGCCTATGTGCATGAGAAAGGTCATACCAGGGGAAAGGAGAACTGGAATCTCTGGGAACAGATCTGGACTTTGTCAGGCCAGGGTCTGATTCTTCTCTCCATGACTTGTGTAAACAGGAGTAATTCCCTCATCATCAGAAGAATTTCACTGCTACAAGGGAAAGGAGGCTAAGCCCTGATTCCCCATGAGAGGAAAAGGTGCAGAAAAGAGGGAAAGAGTAGTCAGGGTGCAGATTGGTGGGAGCTGAATTTAGAGAGAGGCGACACAGCTTAACAGGGAGAGCCCTGGCCCATGGCTCAGCAGTTCCAGCTCTGCTGCAGCCACTTGAATAAGCCCAGGCCACTCACATCACATTCACTTCCCCTCACCCCAGGAGAGGGGACAGCAGGCTTCCATGTGTGGCATTTCAGGAGCTGGGGACAAGGGGCACCGGGCAGTGTCTTGACACTGGGATTCCCACGCTTAGCACTGCGAGGGCTCTGATTATCCCAGGATTCTCCTGGCCAGCCTAAAGTTCCCAGGGTAGAAATTATGCAAACTCATGCAAATCTCAGCTCTGGCTCAAGCTGCTCAGGGGAAAAAATGGAGGAGGTCGAAAGTCCTCCCAGGCTTCTAATCTGGCACTTTGGCACAAATATTTCCAGAGGAGAAAAGGGGATAGGAGGGGAGTTGCAGGAGGCAAAAGGTTACATGTTCTAATGCTGAGTCTGGTTTTGTTTCACTTCCAGGTTTATTTAATGTATTTGCTGTATTGCCCCCATGGGGTCCTTGGAATGATAACTTTTCCTCTTTGTCCATCTGCCTCGACGTCTGATTCAGACGGCAATTGGTGCTTCCCTTTCCATCAGTGGACCTTCTCCCACCAAAGCCTCCCTTTCATTTATTAGCATAATTTTAAAGTTTTACACACACACACACACACACACACACACAAGGACAGGGATGACCTACATATATATATATATGAGAAAAGAACAAAGTACAAATAAAACCGTGAATGCCAACAGCCACAACTTGCGATGAGAACAGGACAATTCCTTCCCTGCTACGGAGGACAGGATGGAAAATGTGAAAAGGAAAGCGGGTCCAATTTCTTCTGAGGGAAGGAGAAAAACAGATGGACAGAGGCCAGAAGGGGAATATTCTCCCTTTCCCTTGTCCTTCTGGTAAGGCTGGGGGGCCCAGCTGAGATCTACTCTTGCACTGGACCTACCTTTTGGAAACAGGCAAATCTCAGATTGCGAGCGGCGACCAATGATGGAAAATGCACTAAGGACTTTTATCGCCCTACCTGGACAGATATATATTTTTAACGTGCGTGTGTATATTTTATTTTTAAAAAGAAAAACCAAAACCACTAAGGTGTACAACATCTCGGGGAACAGAACAAAGAAGCAAAGAAACAAAACAAAGAAGCCAAATGCATTCCCCCACTCCCTCTTTCCCCTGCTCCTGGTGCTGACTGGAAGGTGTTTGGATCATGGGGAAGGAGCACACGGTGGCAGAATCATCTCCACGCCCCCGGCCCCTGCCAAGGGGAGCCATCTTTGCACATGCTGGTGGAGACTTCGACTTTCCGGGCTCGGACTCAAATTATTTTTTAAATTCACTCCGTATGTGTGCGTGTGTATATGTGTGTGTGTGTGTGTGTGTGTGTGTGTGTGTGTGTGTATATATACGTGTGCGTGTGT
This sequence comes from Cnemophilus loriae, assembly GCA_013397755.1. NCBI lineage: Eukaryota > Metazoa > Chordata > Aves > Passeriformes > Corvidae > Cnemophilus > Cnemophilus loriae. The sequence goes on from VZTF01002165.1 coordinate 162,628, forward strand.
GTGGGTGTGTATGTGTATTTATACATACATATATAAAAATATATATATATATATGTTCTTAAATGGATTTCATTCCCCACTGGCAGGAAGCTCAGAGGCACGTGCATGCATCGGCTCCACTGGGCTGGCAGAAAAGCACACTGTTACTGCAACGTGCCTGCGAGGCCGGGGATGGGGCAGGCAGAGGCATCATCTGATCTCTCATTTTCTTGTTACCCTTTTCTCTCACTCTGCACCCTCCCCCCCACCCCCCACCCC
>VZTF01002165.1:162892-184833 GCA_013397755.1 Cnemophilus loriae
CCCCACCCCCCAGCACAACTTCCTTGCAGGAGGTGAAGTGGCACCACAACAAGACCAAGGACAGCCAAACTTAGAAGCATGACTTAATATCAGTGAGCTGTCCTTGCCTGCTCTGTGGTCTTGAAAGCAGAATCATGTCATTCCCACGAGACTTTTAACCCTTTCCTGGATGTCCTGCATACTGTGCCTCCACTAATGTCTCCCTGCCAATGTCCCCACATCTACCATCATTTTCCTCGCATTTTCCCTCTCAAATTCCTTCTTAATCTTTACCCATTAGATGTTCCCAACCCGCTTAGCTTGGAAGTTTATCCATGATGTGGACAGCTCTGTGTAGGTATAGAGAAAGAAATGAGGACGGTCTTCACAGTTGGCAGCAGCTGTCTGAGACAGAAATGAGCTCTTCTGAGTGAGGAGGACTCAGAGAACAACTGGAGGGTCAGTTGTCGAGTCCCTCCTGGGCCACTGCCTGTCTTCGAGGAGGGAGGAGGACTGTGTTGGCAAGGGCTGGTTTTGCACAGGTAATAGTCAGTAACCATTAGCAGAATTGTTACATATGATGGGAATTCTCAGCATCACCTTGGAGTCAGGGTCTTGGATTGTGCTGGGCGCTGCAGTTATACATGAAGAAAATGCCTGCCCAGAGCAATCACACGGCGCTTCTCCCCTCGCATACACACCCCCCCACACACTATTGTGGGGTAAAGCTCTGGAGGGAGATGGGGAAAATAGCCAAAGCCACAGCCTGGGAGCTGTTACAAGTTGTGGAGGCACCCAGTCCTCACCTCCTGCAAGCCCAGAGCACTTCTCATACCACTGCCAAGGCAACACGTTGCTCCCTCCCTCCGTACCCAAGCCCTCAAGTCTTAAGACACTTTCTTACCCTGTTCCAGAATCTGTTTCTTTTGGTTTGTAAATATGGTGAGGTTTTGTTTTATTTTATTTTAATTTTTTTTGCCTTTTTTTAAAATGTAAAGTTAATTTATACTCAGTACTGTATTTAAAGTTGTAAAAAAAAAAAAAGAAAAAAGGGAATCACCTCTTGAACAGTATTTTCTCTTTCTTTTGTGAGCTGAATGAAAAGCAGAGGCCAAACCAGCTCACCACAGGGCACAGCAGGATATCCAGGGCCTCTAGTTTCCTTTTCAGGACACTTGTTCTGAGATTGCAGAGAGAAGCAACCAAAGCTGGGGAAGTCCTGAGAGGCCACACACAGCCCTGCCCACGGCCAGCCGTGCTGTGCTCCTCCTTCCTCACTTGGGCTGGTTTGAAATGACTCAGGTGCTAGAGTTTTTGTCTTGAAGAGGTCCCCTTCTCCTTAGCTGCTCTGCTAGGACACCCAGCCAGAATTTCCCCATGCTTTCATCCCATCTCCGGATTCCTCTGCTTTGAAGGGCTTGGGACAGTCAGCACTGTTTACACTTCCCAAAGCTGTACAAACAGTTGGCCCCTTCCCTCCTTAGTTACATCGTCTGGACAACAGCAATCCTTCCCTTGGTCGGAAAGGCTGCTGCATTTCCTTTTCCTCCCAGCAAGGGAGGTATCACACATCTGGCACTTGGGTGCCATGCTGTGGGGAGCAAAGGCAGGTCCTGCCCTGTGCCTCAATTTTGGCATTCCCCCAGCACAAGCACAGCACCCTCAGTCCGTGGCTCAGCTGTGAGGAACACAGACCCAAGCAGAGACTTGTGCTGCAGTGGTGAAACCGGGGACATCAGTGTGTAGGAGCAATCCAGGATGTCCTTGAAGGACAAGCCTGACACTCACGGGTGTGCACCTTGCTGGACATGGTTCATTTTGGGGTGATGACATGTTTTCTCTGATCCTCCAAAGGGAGGGTGTAATGGTGAGGTCTGTCTGCCCCCAAGAATGAAAACACAGGCAAAATCACAATCCCCGCTTTGATTTCCAGAGGATAATTTAGGGAAAAGAAAGATTTTTAGCATGAGAATTCTTTGGGCTTGAGGGCCTGTCAGCAGGGACTTTGAGAAGAAAAGGGTGCAAAGAGGGGTACAAGGCACAGGAAGCATGGAAGCATCATCCTGGGCTGGGGAGAGGGAGGAAGGGCTTGGTGTCCCAGGGTCTGGCACGCTGCCTGTCCCTGGAGGTCCCCAGGCAACCCATGTGCAAGCGTGGTCTCTGCTTTTAACAGCTTGGAATGAGCCGGTGCTGAAAGGCTGCGAGCCCTGGCACCGGGAGCCACCCCCTGCCCAGTGCCTGGCACCCACGTGCAGCAGTTGCTTGTCCAGGGGCTTGCTCAGACGCTGCTTGCTCGCCACAGCGCCCTGGTGTGCACTGAGCACAGCTCAGCGTGGAGCACAAGAAGGAGGGACCTGTGCCACTTCTCTAGGCTGGAGCGGGTGGTTTACACCCACTCCACAAAGCCAGGTTCGGGAAATAAATCCTGGCAGCATGCTGCTGGAAAGTGTCTCCGTGTGGGGATGCCAGCTCAGTGCACCCAGTGCTACAGGTGATCTCAAAGGAGCCGGGGAGTTTTGGCAACTGTCCCTGGTTTCATTGCTCAACTGCTACTTTACCTAAAGGCCCAGTCTTGGGATATGCCATTCAACAGGAGGTTCATCTTTTGATGGAGGAAGCGCATCCAGCCTTCCAGGCAGTGGGTAGAGGCTGCAGCAATGGATCCTCCCATGATAACACGGCTCCTGAAAGCGGCAGGCAGATGGGAGAGCAAGGCTGGGGGCTATTCAGGTGCAAGGGGCAAACGCCTGTGTTCTAGAGCCAGACTTTGTGGTTTTTAGCATTGACACTTTGCAACACTAAAGCTGTTTCATGGGTAAATGAAGTGAAAAATCAGTTTGCAAGAACAGGCCCGGGAAAACCCTTGACTGCTTATTTTATTGGTACTCGGGAATACAAACAGCTTAAACCCTCCCCACACCTGGCTGTGGCTCGAAGGAAGAGCCTTCTCCAGCCCAGCCATGTGGCACAAAGCCCACACAGGCATTCTCCTCCTTGTGCTCAGCTCATGCCTCCTTGGCATACGCTGTGCCCCCACCACGATGGCCACCATGTCCTGCTGCCTCACCTGCCCATGACCCACACGTGGCTGGAGACTGCTCAAGGAAAGCCAGCGCCTTCCCTCTTTATCCCAGGGTGGGATAGAGACACGTTGGAGTGTGGCCCCATCTCATTGTCCATGCACCAATATCCGGTGGTCCCCGGGGGTGGAGAAGCCAGCTGTGCGAAGGGAAAAGCAGGGTACAAAGAAGGAGGAAAATATGAAGAATTGAAAGCTATTTAGGAAAAAACCACACAACAAAAACTCGTTGCCTGAGCATGCAGCTGTTCCTCACTCGCCTTCAGACAGCCCGTGACCAAAGGGTGCTGCCCTGCCCTGATCCATGATCTGCCCGTGACCAAGTGAACTTATTGCAGGCTTGGGAATTTCCCATCTTAAAAGACACTGCAAGGAAGCCAGGCAGCCTCAGCTGTTTGTGGATTTTGTCGCAGGGCAGAGTCCCCCATAAACTGAGTGCTAAGAGGAACAGGAGGTAACCTCAAATGCTGTGGCCTCCCTGCAGGGAGTGCAGACACCGGGTTAACACAAGGAGTTAACAGGCACAGCAGTGGATCCGTAGAGCTCTTGGCAGAGGAGCCAGGAGATTAAAGATACCAAAATATAGAATTATGGCAGGGCTCACCTACCATTTTTCCTCCCCCAGCCAGGCAGATACCAGACAGGACTCTGGCGTGATGGACTGCCTTGGATTCACAGCAAAGGCTGGAGTAAAGGCAGCCTCAAGGGAAACAACCCCCTTTTTTTATTACTTTTTTATTACTATCTCAATAAAGCTGTTTGCAAGGGATTAAGCAGCAACCCAAACACGGCAGGGACTCAAGCAGCAGGGAGGTTTGTGGTTTGACAGTCAATGCACTTTTCAAAATGTTTGCTGTGAATTTTTTTTGCACATGCTGCAAAAATTCAATGGATGGTGCAGAAACACCAGGCAAGCAGCTTGGCCATAGGTCTTGCCCCAGCAGCTTTGGAAACTCCCAAGTTCCCAAATGTCCGGACCTTTGGCCCTGACCAAAGCTGGCTGATGCAGTCAGTGAAGGCAGGCTCTGGTCCCCAAACCCAGGCCCTGCTTGGCTGTTTTCTGCATGAAAAGAAATGATTTTTCAGCAGGAATCTCGGCACAGACCCAGGGAAGAGCAGACGAGATGGTGTCAGCTACTGTTGGTCTCTTCAGCTGTGAGCAACAACATCAGAGACAAAAGTAAATGAGGTCAGCACAGGAAAAGTGCTGATGACTGAACCAAGGTGTGCTCCCATAAAGAAGCCCTTCTTCACACCTGCATCCCCCCCTACAGAGGGGATTTCAGCACTCCCAGACCTTGGGTGGGGATGTCAGCAGGCTTCATGGATTTCAGCAGGTTGGGAGGGTGCTCAGGAGAGCTGATGTTTGGGCGTGCTGGGGTGTTAGCTTCTCACAGAAAGGAGCACAGGGGGGTTTGCCGTGACACTGCACACACTGGCTTGATGTCTGTGAGGAAGAGTTCTGGGAAGTGCCTGCGTTTCTGCAGGGTGCCTGCAACACCTCCTGGGCGTCTCTCATGCTGAGGGGCTGTGCAAAGTGGCCTATGCCTTTAAAATCTGCAGAGGTGTTATTTAGGTGGAAAAAATGTTTCACCATGACCATGGATATTGTTTGCATTTCAGTAGTTGACCGAGGAGAGACACAGAGAGAAAGAGAGAGAGAGAGAGAGAGAAAAGACCTTCCTTCCCTCTGACAGGTTCAGGAATTTTTTCCACTAATTAAGAAGAAAAACAAAATGCTTGCACTGGGAGGGGGATGGGAGGAAAAGGGGGTCTCCCTCGTGTCCCATAAACCTGGTAGCCATGGACAAAACACCACAATCACAGCATAGCCTTGCCCTGGAAAGTTTGAGGCAGTTCTGGCCAGTGGAGCAAAGCAGGAGCACACCTCTCACTCACAGAGGACCCTGCTTTCCAGCATCCCAGGCTGGGTGAGGAGCAGCTCCCTCCCAGAAGGATGCACAAATCCAGATGAGGCTCTTGGTCCGTGAAGGACAGGACCAGTGCCTGCTGCAGCGAGGTGACAGCCAGTGGTGCAGGTTTGTCCCCCGGGAGGGATGGGGGATGCTTTACACATCAGAGCATCTCTCTGGCTGCAGTGAGATGCAGTCAGATGGCTGTAAAAGGACTGAAATGGGTGTTCCTTGCATTCAGGTTTGGCTGGGATGAGGCTCTCCTGGCTCCACTGAGGCAGGTGTGAACAGCCCAGTAATTGAATAAGGCATTTTCCCAGCATGGCCACCTTCAAGTGTGTTAAATGAAACAGAAAGGAGCAGCTGGACAGGATCTGCAGTTTTTTCCCCATGATACATATTTTCCCTTTTCCATGGATAGTCCCACCGGGTATGCTGCGACCTATTGTTGTACTTATTTATTTACTCAGGTCTTGTAGATGGTTTCAAAGCTCATGGCCAGGAAGGAGCAGCCAGATGCTGTTGCCATGTGGGACACAAAATCTGCTCCAGTTTCCCACTTTGAACACAGATGAGAAGCCAGGTGCAACCCCCAAACCCAGGACTGAACCCTGTTCCCTTCCCTCCTTGCTCTAACCTAGAAAGTGAAATATTTCATTGCAAGCTCATCCCGTATGTTTTTTTCCAAGCAAGAGATTAGCTCATTGGATTGGTTTGGGTTAAGGAGCTGCTTCTGTTTTGGGGGAAAGGCCAGGGTTGGGTGGAAGAGTATAGGAGAAGCATTGGGTGCTTGGAGACTTGCTGGTGCCAGACACCACTAATCCCTGAGGAAGGACAGCCAGCAACAGAGGATTTTTTTTTTTCTAGCTGGAAAACATGAATATTTATGAGCTTGGATTAAAAAATCCTCCAAGGAATCTGGGTGCATGTGAGCACCCATCCAGGAAATAGAGGCCCTCAGGCAGCAAACATTGGGAGCTGGCACGGTGCTGCTGTGCCCACTGTGATGCGTTATCCGTGCTGTGGTGCAGATGGGGAAGGATGTCATTGCTGCTAGCAGTGTCCCTGGCATTTGGAACACTTGTGGCCACAAATCCAAAGTGTCACAACTGTGACCTGTGAGTAAGGCGGGTGGGTCCCGAACTTCAAGTGTGATCACTCCTTATGGAACTGGAGTGGAGAGAAACAAGAGCTTTGTGAGAGCTGGATGCCTGCACTCAGCCAGAGCAGGTTCCATCTGGCACTTCTGCAGGCTGAGAGAGGTGGTCACTGCAGTGCTTGAACTGGGGAAGGCAACAAGGTCTGCTGCTCCCCGGTACTGGTAGGACCTGGGGTACGTGTCACTGCGTAGGAGAGGTCACAGTGCCAGGTTTTGGCAGTTAGCAGAGGTCCTCGGATATGGGCATCTGTATCTCAGCTCTCCATCGCTAATATGGGATGCCAACAGTTCCCATCCACAGGTTTGAAAAGGACCTGAGAAGTTTGGGAGGAGCTGCCAGAACCAGTTATTGAGAGACACAGTGAACTTGTAAATGAGTGGGAAGAGGAAGGTAAAGCCCAAAGGAAGGATTTGCTTTTTGGGAACTTTTTCTTTCACTCCTTTCCACCCCTCACTCAAAGACTCCTCCTGCTTGCCAGGAAGCTTGGTCGGGGCAAGCATTTTGCCACCTGGCTTATGCACGCACTAGTCAAGGAAACAATTCTGCAACTGAAAGAGGAAATCTCCGTCCTGGATATTTCCAACCTCTATTGTTTGTTACCCAACTCATGCATTACACAGACCAGTAGGCAAGGCAGCAAGATTGCAACACTATGCATGTGCTTTCAGACACTTAATTTTAGCTTTGCATCCTCTGATTTGTGGTACTTAGAAAACCCAGTTCTAAGGAAAGAGGAAACCTGTGTTTCTGACACTTGATTTTGACCATAAAAGGAAGCAGATCATTCGAGTGACCTAACAGGTTTAGTCATTCAGAATGTAATCCTCTGAGAGTCCAGCGAGTCCCTGCTGGGGTTTTCCCACTCCCAAGGAGCTGTATTGCTTGGGAGCTCTGGGCTGGGCTGAAATCCTTGAGTGACTGGAGCTTTTGTGCCTCTGATTAAGCTCCTGATCTTTGGACCTTTTCTCTTGGCAGTACGGGACACATGCACGCCCCTTCCCGAGCAATGTCAGGATGAGACTGACTTTGCCAGCAAGTGTCAGACCTTGACACCATTTCTCCTACAGACCCAAACGTGTTTCTAAGGCACTTGTCAACATGTTGTCCAAAATCCTCCTGCCTTTCCCGAATAACAGGGCTCTCCTCAGCTGCAGGTGTAAAAGGCATCTTGAAAACAAGTTGAATGTAATGAATTTAGGAATAAACAGCTCTGGAGGAAGCCTCTGTGCAGCACTGGAGGCTGAGTTCAAAGTGCAGAATCCCCCTTTGCCTTGTCCTGCACTGAGCACTCTTCTGCAGCATGGCTTAGTCACCTTCCAGGGAGGGCCAACAAGGCCTTCCATGCTGGGAAGAAAACTGGGACTGATGCACAGCAGCTCTTCCCTACAGAAACAGACCGTGAGACAGCAAGGGCCTGCCTCACTGCTGATCAAAGGCATCTTAGCTGGTGCTGACTGCAGCCCCACAGATACCCTGACCTGGTATTGCAGGGATTCCCCTGTCAGCAATGCAGCAAAGAAACACATAGCCCTACCAAAACCACAGAGCTTGTGGCAAGTGTCCACCCCCCAACCAAGCAACAAGCAAACTCCAAACCTCGCCAGCTCCTCACCCCACCGGCGCCAGGGCAAAGGCACCAGGTGCTGGGATGAGGCTGAGACCCCTGCTGCATGCCCAGCCATGGGTGTGGAAACTGCACACAGCAGGTTTTCTTCCTGATGGCTGCAGGGACGTCTGTCACCAGGGCTCCCTTGAGAGCTTCCCAAAAGCCTGTCCAGGCCTAAGAATGGCTGTGCTGGCCACTTCCTAAAATGTAGAAGCATCCTTGGGGTTTTTTTTTGCAATCTTGCAGACATAACATGCTTTCAATTCCTCAAAAACAGTGTTCTGCATGTGACCAAAGGCACTGTCCTCTGTCCTCCTGGTCCCTTCCCCTTCCAACAACACATGTGTGTGCAGCTGGTGATGGGAGCCAGGGAGTCTCCTTCTCCTTCTTTTTCAGCAGTCAGGTGTGCCTGTTTCATTGAGAAAGGTACCAAACCAGAGAAGGTTGTGAAAGGGGAAAGTGGGAAGCTGGAGTAGGTGGAATGGGGGTGTGCTTTAAAGGAAGAAAGAACTCTTTCTTTTTTCCAAGTACCTGGTTGTGCAAGACCCAAGGACTGTGATTTGACTGTGAGACAAAACCATCATGACATAGCTTTGGCCGAAGGTCAGCATTGGCCCTGTTTGGTTTGGCGTGTCAGTGAAAAAAAGTGGGGGGGGGGGAAAAAAGAAAGAAAGAAAAGAGGTCTTCTTGTTGCTTTTCTTGAAATATCTGAATTGCTGATTCTGGCTCACCTCTGCAAGGGTGGAGGAGCTGGGAGCAGGTCGAGGCAGCCAACGAAGGGGCGCTCTTGGGCTCTGTGCTTTCTTTGGAATGAAGCAGGGCTGTGGGGGTTTTCCTGCACCCCCAAGAGCTAAAGCAACACTGAGAGAAAGAGAGTGGTGTCCTTCATCACCATGATGGCTCCCAATGGCCGCTTGGGAATGAGGGAAATGCCAAACATCCTTCACTTGTCTGGATACAGTGAGAAGTGCAGTCTGGCTGATGAGTTGGAGGTTGTGGAAGAGGAAGGAGCAACAGAAACATGCTTATTGTGAGCTGAATTCAAGTGCTCATACCAGGGTAACTTTTACTCCTGTATATCCCTGTCCTCCCCATGCACACACTCCAGTGCGGGAAAGAGCCGGGCTTTCTCATCCAGTGGGTGCCCTGTTCTTCCCACTGGGCTGTTTTGCAGTTGCAGGCCAAGACAGGAATGCCAGGAATGCGAAATCCCGGCACACTGCCCTGTGTCCCGTCCCGTCTGTCCCCCCCGGCTGCCCCCCGCTTCCCTGGCCCGTCGCAAGAACAGGATATTCACCCGAGCGACGAGCGACATACACTCACACACGTCTTGTTATCAGGAAAAAACACTCAGTCAGCGTCTGGAATGGGCTCTAATTAACTGTGTGACCACCGGGACTTCCCTGTGGAGCCGTGGGGAAAGCACTCACTCATGATGGTATATGGGCAAGTGGGCAGCAGTGGGTCAGATCTCCAGGGCCACCAGCATGGCAAGGGCTGGACGTGAGCATCGAGTGCCAGCACAGCCCTGCCATCACCCAGTGGTCCCTTTCCTCCTGCTCTCCCTCCTGGCAGAGCCACAGGCAGGCAGGGAGAGCCTCTACAGAGCAGAGCATCCACCCCATTGCAAGGTTTCACCCCCTCCTCGCTGTGGTGATATTGGTGTTCTCAGGCTGAGAGCTGCCCCCAGCCCCATTTCCCTGCGTTGGCCACCCTGAGTCATGTCAACACGTCCCTGCTTCCAGCACAGGCTCTGCAAAGACGTCCTGTCTCAGGTAAACAGGATCTCGCCGCGCTGTGTGACCTTGTTTACCTCCCTGAAAGAATTTGGCTGGAATTTTTTTTTATTATTTTTTTTCTTCCTGAGGGCTGGTGAGTCACCCTGCAGAAATGTGTGCTGCCTTTCCACACTGACTCACCTCTCTGCCCACACTTCTGCCTTTCCCTCCTGCCCCCCAGCTCTGGGGCAGTCGAGAAGCCCCTGTTTAACTGATGATGCAACCCACGTACTGGTGCTGGTGCTGGTGTCAGTGAACGTGGCAGTGGCGTCTCTGGCACAGGAAACACAGCCAAGCGTTCGGGCAGTCCGTGTGCCAAAACACAGGAAAAGCACCAAGAAATTACCCCGCGCATTGTCAACTCCAAAAACACCAAAGAAAACAAAACAAAGCAAAAAAACAACAACAACAAAAAAATTGTCCTCACTAGAACAATTGCCCAGAAGAATAGAAAAGAGAAAAAAAAAAAGAGGCCAATGGACCTGGCTCAGTGCCAGGACCCTTGTTTTCCTTTCCCAACACAATGCACGTTAAATAATACTTCCTTCTCACAACAAGGCCCTCCTGGGCTGGTTTTTGTTTTTCTCCCCCGCTGTGTGAGGGTCGGTCAGGGCAAATGGCTCCCGGGAGCATCAGCACTTCAGGGCTGCTGCTCATCCCCACTGCCATGGATTGCCCGTTCCCAGCACCGCGGAGGAGTGAGGACTCTGTGGTTGAGCTGCTCGCCGCCCCCTCAGCTTTCTTGTGGGGAGCAGCAGGCCCTTGAGTGCTTCTCCTGACCTCTCCCACCCGCCGGCATAATGCAGATTTAGCTGCTTTGCGGGACAACATCTCCTCAAGGTAAGCTAGGTAGCCATCCCAAACCACTGCCATGTAACCACTGCCACCATACTCAGGCTATGAAGGCATCCATGCCAACTAATCACAGCAGCCATATCACACATGCTGATTTATTGCCAGATTAAATATAACAGAATAAGAGAACAATATGCATTACATGGGGGATGAATGGCTTCGTGACATTTCTGGCCAGGCTTCCAGACTGGGACGAGGGGAACCCCTGTTACTTGCACCTTGGCTCTTCACTTCCCATTTGGCTTATGGTCAGTTTTCTTTCCTTCGGGATTTCTCTTCCCAATGAAAGCGTCACTGGCACCCAACTGACTGTATTTAAATGTCTGTGTTGCGGAGGAATCCAAGTAAAACTCATATTGTTTATTCTAACTTCTTTCCTGAGAAATTTAACATCTGAGATACCATGCCTCTCGTTTGTTGGCAGTATCAATCAACAGTCTCCAAGGGGCTGATCAGATCCATATCTCTTTTGTCTGAGGATTACTGGGATTTCTGATTAAATAACAGGCGCAAGAAAGAAAGGAGTTGTCCTTCTTTAAATCAAACTGAGGCCTTTGTACACAAAATGACATCACTTTAGCTATCTCCCCAGATTTCTACTTTCTTATGTGAGGACACAGGCTGCTGGGCAAAATGGACCCAGTGGTTCTTGGGTGTTCCCAGACAGGGCACATCTCTGTTCCTGACAGGGCTCAACACTCAGTCAACAGCTCGCTCAACTGGCCAGCCTTGTCCTGGCACAAGGCAAGAGGGACAGATGCTGCAGCGGAGCAGCAGGTGGCAGGTCTAGTAGGTATTTGGTCTACTTGCCCACTGACGCCCAAAGTTGAGCAAACTCATTTGTTTCAAGGATTGACTTTGTGCACTGACATTCCTGAGGCAATCCAGAAAAGCCAGATCCAAGGTCCTACCTACCTGCATTTTCTGGGCTCAAACGTCAGTTCCTGCCTCTGGGTAAGGATTTGTGTTCTGGGTAATAACAAAGGCTTTGTGAAGGTGAGATCTTCTTGGCACTGTTTTGATCTGTTCTTCTCCCATCCAGAAGATGAGCCTGTCCCTTGCTACAAGGGTGTATGTGGTCAGTCCCATCAGCAGTCAGAGTGATGTCACTGACCAGCCTCTTGGTCAGTGAAAGGTGATTTCTGAACAAATTTAACCATGTCAAAGAGGTGCTGGAGATGGATTAGTGAGAATTAGGAAGGAAATTGAGGCAGAGCTAGAACACAGCATGCAGCCCTGCAGAAGTCTGAGTGTTTGTACTGCCCCAGTGTTTGCTGTGCCCTCCATGCATTCCCAAATCTGTGTGGTGGACATCAGTGAGATTCACCTTACAAGAGATGTCTAAACACTGGCTCTGAAGTCTCAGCCAGCTGTCTCATCTCCCTCTATAACCTACAGTGAGATGGGCATGTCCAGAAAAAGAACTTAATTCCCTGGCTTAAATTTTTTAAGTTTGGAGTGCTGTGGCAGTGCTCAAAGCTCTCTTTTGCCTAAGAAGGAGACAAGAGCTGTTAGTGTTTGACTGCTTCATTTTCAGTGAGCTCAATATTAGGTGCTTAATTTTTAGCTGGCAAATGCCAAGAATGGTGAATCCCACCTCAGGAGAACAATGTACCAGTGTATGACAAGCAGCAGCAAGTCCAGGAACACCGCTCCTCTCTTCATTTATTTAGCAGCTACAGTTATTGCTTAAACTTGATCATAGGAACCACTGTCTCAGCAAAATCCATCTTGCTCAACATGCAGAGTATGCCTTGTCCTCCAACAGTGCTGTCAAAGAATATGTCCCTCAGGGACCTCAAAACACATAGGAAAGAGTTTCTGGGGCTAGCAACTTACATCTGAGTGTGGGGTTTTCCCTGGATCTGGCATGGCACTGGTTTTTATCAGCTGCCAAACCTTTGGCAATTCACCAGCTCCTGATAACGCAAGTAAAAACCTGGAAAAGACAAATCCAAACACTTAGGCCAAGTTACTGTGTACGTACAGCTGTCCTCATGCCTGGTGGGAACAATCAGGTCATCCATATTTGCCCCTTTGTCCAGGTCAGCCCCTGGACACCAGGTCTCAGTGATGAAGAGCAGCACTGCTGGCAGATCTCCCTCCTGCCAGTGAGACCTCGGTGGAAACTTTTATCCAGCAAATGTTTGTTGCTTGGCCTCCTCTGATAAGGGAGCAGATGCTGAAGGTTGTTTGGCTAGCTGATTAAACAAATCTCAGTGTTTTCTGCCAGACCAGGTGAAATCAAGCCTTTTCAACTCTCTGGTCCTCACAAGATCACCAAGCAGCATTCAGCAGCTCAGTTACTGCTGAATATGCAGCTTTGAGAGTGTCATTCTGGCCATAGCCCTAATAACAAACATGAATCCACATTTGACATGGCTCTTCGAAGCACCAGACAACTACAATACAAAAGGGGAATATTCAGGTCGGGCTGTGTATGTGCTCTTTAAATAATTTTTAATGTTCTTCAGGACTCAGACTTGGAGGCCTGTGTGGATAAGTGTTGGGCTTTGTCGGTCACGGGACACCTCACATGCGAGCCTGTTCAGGGCTGTGTCAGTGCCATGCCAACTCACCAAACTGAGGTATTTTCACGGTGACTTTCAGAATAATCACTTCCCATAGCAACCTGTCACAGGGAATGTGTGCTATTTTGACCGGTAAAGTCCATCCCTAGCTCTGTTTTCTCCTCCACTTGCACCAGGCACACATCTGGGATGCGTGATGAAAACCTGCCAAGTTCATCTGTATCACAGAAAGTGGGAAGCAATGGTGGTGACATCAGCCATGGCTGAGTGCTGAGAAGTCATGTGAACATTTATAAAAGGAGATGTAAGACACTACCCCATCTGTTTGGTACCTCCCATCTCCCTTCACTCAGGTATAAACCTCCTGCAGATGATGCCAACCCCAGTAGTTCAATGATCCACCAGTGCATGACCCATTGCTCCTCTCTCCTTTGGTGAACAGAGATGTTACTGGAGATAAAATTACGACTTAATGTTTTCATTACCATTTCTTTTGTACATCCTCTCATAACAAACTGTCAACTCCCAACACTGAAAGAGGATCGATTTAGATTAGATATAAGGCTTTATGAGGTGGTGAAACACTGGCAAAGGTTGCCTAGCAAGGTTTCCATATCCTTGGAAACCTTCAAGTTTAGCTTGGACAGGTCTCTGAGCAGGTTGATTTAACTGAAGATGTCCCTGCTCATTACAAGAAGGTTGGACTAGATGATCTTTAAAGGTCCCTTGCAACCCAAACCCATTCTAGGATTCTATGAAAACCACTGGCCATGGTCATAAGGAGCTGCAGCAGACTGCTTAGGGACGGGGCACGTGCATAGTGACAGCTTTACAGTGACATCTGTAACACTGATTATCTATTTTTTCTTTATTTTTTACTAGTTATCCTACAAAATAATTCTATTCATTGGCAACTTTCTTGACATGAACTTCCAGGGGTTACAGTGACTAGTGATCCTACAGAGTCCTACATCTTTTAAGGGGGTTCAGTCACCCATTTGGCCAAACTGTACCAAGAACCATCTTTCTATTGAGTTTTGCAAGTAGATGGTGCTGTACCTGTCAATCTTGCTGAAGCAACAGTTTTCCTCAGAAACAAATCTACCTACGCTGCAATTTCAGGCTCTTCCTAAGAAAGGTTTTTCTGAAATGCAGTGTAAGGCTGAATAATTTCAGATGGGAAGCGTAACTGTCTACTGAGAAAAACGGGAACATACACTCCATTTTAAGCCCATTACAGAAAGAATTGGAAAGTCACGCGGATGCAAAGCTAATATCATCCTCTAGATAGTAACTGCTGCATCCAGTACTGCTCAGCAATGTGCAAAAATAGAAGTAGACAGAAATCCACCCAGACAAAAGCCAAGATTTTTTTCTGATGTCGATCAGGTGCCCAGACATGGCTCCTGAGCTGTGAACATCCTGTTGGCCTGACTGCCCCAGCGACTCGTCCTCGCCCCCATTCTCCCAGACACCTGCAGTTTTCTTTGAAGCAGGGACAAGGCAGGCATTTCCCAGAGACATGTCAGGACGCAGAAGGAAAAGCAGAGAGATGGCTTCTATCTGTCAACTCACGATGAAATACAGTGACAGCCCCCCAAGTCCCAAAAGAAAGCTCAGTTTTTTCTAGTTAAAAAAAGTGTTTGGCTCATTCCCTAGACCAGCTGCTTCCTACATAAGTACGAGGCATGCACAGTGTACAGAAAAGAATATTTGACATTCCTAATCAATTAGATAAGGGGAAAAAACAGTCTATTTTCCTGTTCAAAATAAAATTATCGTGGTTACTTCAGATTTCAAGGGCATTTATCTTTCAGCTTCAGACAGAGGGGCACTGAGTAGACTGCAGGTTACTGACCCAGGGCTAGAGAATGACTAAGCTGCCAGCTGGAATGGAGGAGCCCAAGCTCAGCTCTAGTGGAGCACTGGGATGGGAACAGCTGTGTCAGTTGTCAGCCAAGTCAGGTGTGCCTTAGCAGAGCCAGGACTGTGCCAAGCCAGGAAAAACTGGCAGCATGGGAGGAGGGAGTTAAAACACCTCAAACCAAATTGTTCAAGGGAAGCACTCCCAGATTTTGCCTGCACACTCCCTGGCTTTGAAAACTTGTGTAAACATTTAACCAGGGAAATGCCAAGGAAATCAAGGTGAGGAAGAAGGTGGCTAGAAGGGTTGTAAGAGAACATAGGCACCTTCCCAACCTGAGTTCAGCTCAGGAAGTTTCAGTGGAAAAGGCACAATCTGAGATGTGTTGTGTAGCTTTTATTCAAAAGCACAGGAGGCTCCAGGCCCCGGGGCAGGTGCTGGGCACCACTGCCAGCCCTGCAGAGGTAAAAGGAGCAGGTACAGTGGCATGGTGCCCTCTCCTTGAAGATCGTGTCTCTGGATCACCTTTGAGGCCTCTCCACAGGCCAATGGAGAATGGATGAGGTCTTTGAGAGGACCGACTGTGTTGTCTCCCATTTCAGAGGAAAGCAGCAGCCCCTTTGCACTGCCGTGGTGCAACCGGGGTGAGCAGGGTGGGCTGCAGGTCCCTGGCATGGGATTTACACCAAGCAATTACAGGCTCCCCCTACAGTTCTTGGAGACCTCAATCCTGGACAGCTGGATCAGAAATCTCAATTTCTGCTTTGCACTTCCAATACCAAGTCTGTGTTCTTCCTCTATATGTCAGGACAGCATGTTTCCCCACGAAAAATATATGCAAATAGGGCAGCGAAGTGTCAGAGCCTACAAACCCCTGCCCAGACCCAGCGGAGCCCTCTGGAGACTGCTCTCACACGTGGAATCTTGGGCCTGTAGTGCCACCTAATGAACAGGCGCAGCTCAGAGCCCACATGGATGCTGCTGTGTGTAGGGAAATCAGCAAAGGCACTTTGTAGGGCACTTTCATCCCTCTCCCAGTGCTTCAAAAATCACTTATTTGATCCGCACAACCCTGCTGTCAGGCAGCAGATAATAATAACCCTGTTTTGTGAACAAGTTGAGAAGCAGCTTTTTGCTGAGCCCAAATACACAAAGCACATCAACAGTAGCTGAATAACAAATGAGAGTTAACTCCTTTTTCCATGTCGCTTGTGGAAATAGTGCTTCCAAGGGACAGGGCAAAGCAGTGGCACGGTGCATTGTTGCAATTTGCACCCTTCTCCTGGGACTCACTGTCTTGTTCGTCGTGCACCAACAGGACCCACCTGAGTGATGAGCCTTGAACTCCCATCCTTCAGGAGGCAGAAGCTGGGTTCTGTTTGGTTCTTGAGGACAGTGGTCAGGCATGAGGATCAGGAATGGCTCTCAAGGTACTAAAGGACGTTCCCTTAGGAGAAACCAGCTGGTGTTTGGTTTTTGCAAATGACATTGTCAAGGAGAACAAATGTTCCACAGAAAGTGCAAGCTTTGTGCTGGTCACAGCAACTGCCTTCTCAGATCCAGAGAGCAAGACACTGAGGTGCCTCCCAGGACTGTGTTCTGGTTTCTGGCTTATGCTGATATAAGCAGGCATCCCAAGGGACAAATCATCACCCAGGGCAGGGAGCTGCCTTGAGGCAGCAGGGAGTTGCCTTTAGGCAGCAGGCAGACAGTGCGGGGAGTTCAGTCTCTCCCTGGAGTTTAGGAGTTAGGGCTGTGCATTCTTCCTTCTCCATTTACCTTTTCTGTTGTGATCTCAGGTCAGGCACCCACCAGACCAGAGGCCTCTTTAAAGGTGCTGTCACGGAGTGCAGCATGTGCGTAAATGGCAGCCATGTGGTCAGAGCCATTCCCCAGAAATGGAGGGTCTGAGCTAAGTGTTCTCCTCAGCCTGGAGGGACTGTAACACACTCTTTCCACCAGCTCAGTCTGCTCTACCCCACACAGAATGGCATGGCAGGGCATGGTTTAATATGGTAGGTCTGTAAGATGGGTAGAGAGCACCTCGCAGGTTCAGCATCCCAAGGGCACACCCCAGACATGTCCTGGCATGAAGGCTGGGAGACTGCTTCTGGCACCAAAGCAGCAGATCTGGCCACAAACACCAACCATGTCACAACTGCACTGCACAGATGTTGAACCCTCAGCTAAGTGTGAAACAGGCTCTAGCCCCATAGCTGGTTTTGAAATCTTTCAGATTTTTCAGAGTGTTTCAGGGGTGAAGGCACTGCCACTCTGGCCCTTCACAAAGGAAGGAACAGGGGACACCCACTGTCTCACATGCCAATAGTCCTCTGTGAAAAGAAACACTTTTAGGGCTGGATGCTCTACAAACAGGCGGTGCCAGGAGAAGATCATACGTGAGAGTGGGAGTCTTTGGAAGTTTTAAGCAATGAACAGCTGAAGAAGTTTCCATAGAGCATGTGGGAGCCAAGGCTTTTCAAAGACAGATCATATGTCCACAGATGGGCAGGCTTTCACTAAAACAACAAAACTCAAATTAATTGAAACAACAAAACTCAATTTCATTCAAACCACAAAAATATTTTTAAAGAAAACAAACCACAAAAGCATTTATTTTCTCTTGCCCACCCACACTTCTAGTCTAGGCTTCAGAGCAATGAAAATCTTACTACAGCTTCCTGTAGAGGAATTTATCTGAAATGTGTGTTCTGTGTAGCAAACCAGCATGGTTCACTCTTGCTGTGACGGTCAAAGTGGCCCAGAGAGAAGGAAGACTGATCTCTAGCTAAGTGTTTATCTTGGAAAGCAGAGGTCAGTGTTTCAGCACCTTCACTAGGACATGTTTAGGTATTTTGCATCAGTCAGGCACTGGATGACATGTACACACAGCCAGGGGTTGTGGTTGGGACACAAATCTTGCCTTGCCCGGGAAAAGGACCATGCCATAGCTGCTCCATGGCCCAGTGAACTCTGAATTTGTCTTGCACTGAGCAAGTGATTCAGTGGGTGAATGTGTACTCCCCTTGCTTTTGAAAAAGAGAATAATCTCGTGTTTGGAGCAGTCTCCCAGAAGGTGGGATTTTATGGCTTTGAAGACAGAGGAGGGACAGGGCCTTGATCACCAACACTACTGTGTTTGTGCAATAATTGTTGAGCTATCATTTAAAAGGCAGGAAAACAACAAACCCTCTTCTGGCGGCATTTGCAAAAAGTGGTAGCTGCTATTTTTCGCACTGATCCTCCTCTGGGAAGTAGCTGAGCTCTGCAAGGAAGTCTGTGAAGAAACACCTACCTGGCAGTTCCCAGCCACACCTGTCTGTGAGACAAGGCGCAGAGGAAAACAGATGCCCACCAGGTTGATCTAATACTAAAGGACAAGTGCCAGCTGTGTTGGATTGAGAGGAACACAGTCTGGGATTCTGGCTCACCATCCCACTGAAATGGTCCTCTAGGGGCCTTAGATCTGCACCCAAGGCATGGCCACATTTAGAGAGAAATGCTGGGTGCTCACATCTAAAGAGGATGGAAAGCTGAGGTTGACAACTGTGCTGTATGCTGTGTAAGGGGTGGAGAAACCCCATGATGGGCAAAAAGTGGTTATGGATGGAAACAAAATGACAGGGAAAGTATTTTTCTTGGTGACAGACCTCAACCAGAGCTCTCAGTGGGTTCTCTGCTTGGGCCAGATGATCTTTCCTCTACCCTCTAAGGGCTAGCTCCTTTGGCAAGGCTGGGGGACTTCCACATTTGTTTTCCTTGTGTCTGCTGTGTAACACCGGGAGGCAGAGCACTGCTTTGGGCTGGGGCTCACTGGCAATCCAGTGTGGGGAAATCCTTGTGCTGGGAGCAGGTCAGGGCCAGGTGAGGAACACACAGCAGCACAGATTTAAACACACCGTTCGCTGGCTGCTGGTGCCAAGGGCTCCTGGTAAGCCGAGGAGCTGCCAGCTGGCAGCAGGGGGCAGCTGCATTCCTTCCACGGGTTTTAAGAAACTAACATTAAAAGTACTAACTGATGTGAGCATACCGACAGGGTAGTTCTTCTGGTGCCCTCGGGCTTAACGGCACTGACACCCGGTGCATCCTGCCTGTGCCTTCTATGCTTCCATGGGGCAGACGCGGCTGCTCCCCGGGCCCAGGGCATGACCGACTGTGCCCGTTTACTGCTCTTTACTTCTGCCGTGTGTCAGGAGGCTGCGTGCCGAAACCGCAGCGTGCAAATAAACTGGACCTGTGCTTGCAGGGCAGCGGGATGAGCGCCGCGTACTGCTAATTAGACACGCAGCACCGCAGTGGGAGAGGCCGGTTCACCCACCGGCTCAGCGGTACCTTGCACCCGGCATCCTCAGGGATGACAGTCCGGCTCCTCAGAGCTGCCAGCTCTGGGACATTACGGAGGCTGCCAGGGCTGCTGCTTCTGCAAGGTCGTTTCTTGAAGCTTCACCAAGCAGCTTTTCTTCGGGGATGTGCTGAGTGGTTTTGAAGCTATGCTGATCTTTGCTGAAGTCTTCTGGGGGGAAAAAAAAAAAAAAACAACTTTGGCAGGATTAGGCTTTGTAGAATATAAATGACCATTAATACATTTTTAGTGTTAATGTAAGTGCTTGTATCAACTGGAAGCTGAATCACTTAATCAGGCTAGCAGCAATTAAAATGGTAATTTTTTTCTGTACTAGATTCTGCTTGCAATTTTTACTCAAGTAAAACTCTTTGAAGTTAATTGGAATTTTGATTAAAGCCTCCTGGATCTGGGTCTCTGAATTTGTACTAAGGAAGGTTCAATATTTGCTTTGGTTTTCTGCACATGGAGTTCGCTGCTATATATTAGCGTGACTGTACAATTAGTGGTACCAAGAACAACTCCAATAAAGATTTCTGTAATCTAGTTCTTGATATACTTCAGAAAAGGTCTTTTATCACAGAACGGCTTTTAAAGTACTGCTAAAACAGGCTGTAAGATCTGAAAACCTTGACTGATTAAATTGTTTGTCTTAATTATTTCTAGCCCCAACGAATGGCTTAGCAACATTCACTTAACGGTAATTCAGAACTTGGATGGGGTGGGAGGATGGGAGATGTTCTCTCTTTTTGCCTTCAGCGCTCAGGTTTTGGTTGCCAACGCGAAAGAAAAAAACCCTACTGAAATGACATTACAACCATTAGTAGAATGAAAAGTAACTGTGGCTTCAAAACAGCTGGCTGAACAGCTTCAAAAGGTAACCTTTTGTCCAAAATGTTGCAAAATAAACCCCAAGCAAGCACAAAACCCTGACCGGACTTCAGTGGGGTACTCTGTAGCATTTTGTGACAAGCACTTTCAGGCAGAGGAGTGCTTTGCTGAAAGCTGTGGCATAACTGGTGCAAATATTGCTTAAACTTTGCTTAGGTCAGTTGCTGGTGCAGGAAAAGCAGAAAGAAAGAAGAGAATAATCACGTGGAAATTACACTGATAATACCAAGCATGTGGGTTCTTACTATATATCTCTGTTCATAAGAAGACAGCTAGAGCTTTTGATCAAAATGCAGGTCAGTTTGGTTTTGAGAACTCCTTTGGTATCCATTGACAAAGTTTATATGTATATATGTATTCCTGACTTTAAGGAGACATATATTAAATAACAAGTTGTAAACATCCTGGACTAAGAAGTACAAACGTTTATCAATAATTGAAATAATAATAACCAGAAGTTTGTTGTGACTAGGGGGTTTCTTTCTTTCTTTTATTTTGTCCTAAGGTGGTCTTGGAGCACAGTTTCTTCCGTTTTCCAGTCTGACACCTCAGCAAGCGGATTCAAATGTGAGGAAAAGGAATACAAGCAGATTCTTGCAATTCAGAGAAATATTCTGATCTTTTCTTGTGTCTACTTTTTCTAAAGGTCTTAATTTTGAGAAACAAAGAAAATTTTACTTTAAATATTTTCCCTATTCCCTCTGAAACACAGACACAGAATATGAGAAAGGAAGAATTAAAAAGATCAAAGCTTTATTATTATTATTATTATTATCAACAATAATTTTGTAATATAGTATAAATGCCTTGAATATTCAATAGCTATGCTATTAAAGTAACAAAACCTTGTTATAAACTGCTAGTTCTGCCTAATGATTATCCAAAGGGTCACCATTCCGTGACAGTGGACTTTGAGTTCTTAGATAGCTGCAGCAAGGGTAAGCACACTGCCAGTTACCCAATCCATGCCTGTGGACACGGTATGTTGTGTGAAAATGAACACTTGCGGACTAAACCACTGACATTAACACACTCTCATTGTATATTTGCCATTTCTACAGTAAGGTTTGACCTGTCCCAGACTTTGCATGCAAACAGCACCCAGTGACATTTAGTCACAGCAGAGGAGCAACTGAGCACACTTGTGGGAGAGTAGGTAGTTGCATATGTAGAAATAAGCCCCTGCTCTGATGTAAAAAGTTTCCTAGGAGACTTCAAAGAAAAAATCCTCAGTCTCTGGTTCGAAGCAGCGGTTGGGAAGCAAAAGCACATTTCTGCAGACTGGTGTGCAAGGGAGCCTGGATACCTGAATGCCTGCTCATGATGTCCCTGTTACCTCATGCCTCACCCAAGAAAGCCTTGGTCGCCTCGAAGAGGTGGCCTGAGGTCCTGCTCGTTCCACGATGACTGCTATCTACACGTGTGCTACATCCACAGAGCCCCTTTGCGCTGGTAGAGGCACAGAGGCACCCCCAGGACCCTGGACATCTCATCGGCCAGACAGACGCAGCTGGACTGACGCTGAAACCAGGATTATCAGCTGGATCGACGCTGAAACCAGGACTGACATCCCATCAGCTGGATTGACACTGGAACCAGGACTGGTGATCCCTTTTTCTCTCTTTCCCCGACTTTTTATATTTCTTTCTTTCTGTCTCTCTCTCCCCCCTGGCCCCAAAACCCACTGCCGTGTGCTTATACAGTAGGTCAGGGACTAACATATCAATTTCCATGCCAAGTGTGTAATTTAATAGTAAAACTTTCTGATCGTTTGCGGGCCCTCAGACTTTCGTCGTTGCTTTCCGCCACGAGCATCGACGAATCTCGGGTGCTTCCTTCCCCTTAAAGGTGGGCCGTGGCAGGCACCTGGCGCTGAGGCACCCGCAGCGGGTGCCCGGGCAGAGGAGCCACGCCGGGTTCCTGCCGCAGCGCTGCTGCCGCCT
>VZTF01002165.1:185066-205658 GCA_013397755.1 Cnemophilus loriae
GGGGAGCGCACCGGGACACCCCCCGCCCCTCCCGCCGCGCACCGGCAGGGGGGAGGCGTGGTGGGCGCGCGCGCGCGGCCGCCCGGGCCCTGTCGCTGTCCCCCGGTCCTTGTCTCCCGGTCCCCGTCCCCTCTCACCCGCAGGGGGGCACCGGCACCTGCCCGAGGCTGGAGGGCGGGGGACACACGTGTTGCCAGTGAGGTGGTGCGGGGCGGAGGGAGGGGGCTGTCGCTGGGGTTCAGCCTGTCTGACACCAAACGGGGGAGCTCAAACCGGAGAGGGCTTGGGAAAGCTCCCGTGACTCAGTTTCCCCAGCCGTGGAAGCGCTCCCGCCACCGCAGAGTGTTGCAAGGATTAACCTGTAAGCATGCAGTGTGTAGAGATCCTCCGGTGGAAAGTTCCTTATAGGGCGGTGTTTCCCAACGTTGGGAAGCTGATGAGCCCCCCAAGAGGAAAATGAAACTGCTTCTCTGCCTCAAGTACCCGAGTGCTTTCCTTGCTCTGCTCTCCTGTAAAGGCGTCTGTGGCTGCTGCAGCAGCTCTTGGAGAGTGGTCGTCCTGCATGCACAAAGGCCTTTGCCATGCTTTGGGAAGTGCTTAACAAACCCCTCAGTATAACATTAAATATTTTGATACTTGTTCACATTGCTTGTGGAGCCCTTGAATGCAGTTTCCAATCACTACATTTTTTTTTTTTAATCTTGTACTTAGAGTGAAAAAAAAAAAGGCTATCTCTGAACTTCAGCTGTGAGCTGCTGATTGCTTGGGTTGAAAGGACGAGTGCCTGTAATGGATGGAACAGTGTTTGAGTAGAGCATGTAGCACATGGCAAGGAACATGCCAGAGATGCTTCATAGGTTCTGAAATACTGTGTTTCTTCTCTCTGCTTTAAAAAAAAAAAATTCATCTGACATTTGCTCCTGGCATACATCTCCTTCCTGCATTTATGTGTGCTGACTTCTTGTAGGTTTGCCTGTGAATGTGTGAATGGTTCAGTCTTGCTCTCTGGTTGGCTTTTAGTGTTCTGCCTGCAAGCCTTCTGCAAAGCTATGCTCTAAGCTGATGGTAGTACAAGCCCTGTGTGCCCATTTTTTTTGGAGAAAAAGGTATAGCAAGTGTAGTTGAATGAGGAAGTGGCTATGTTTTGAAAATAAAGTGATGGGAAACAAGCTTTTTGGTTGAAGAGTTCAGTCCTGTTGATTGGTTGCACCTTGTACTGTAGCCCATATTTGGTTCCATAGTTCACCTGTTTTCTTCTGCCTTTTTCCACCCTCAGGGTAAAGTAGAATACCTGGTGAAGTGGAAAGGATGGCCTCCAAAGTAAGTTGTGTTTACTTGTCTATTTTTTCTTTAATATTCCATGATAGCTTCCACTGTGTTTCTGCAGTTGAGTATTTCATTCATAATGGGTAATGGCTTGTCCCTCATTTCAACAACAATAAACAAAACCAAAGAGCCACAAACCAAACCCAAATCTGTTTGGGAATTGGCAGCTAAGGAATACACACTGCTTGCCAGTCTATTCTGACTGGTTTTTGCCACCACTGAAATATTTCATTGAGATGCTTTCTAGATACAAATGTTTTTAAATTCATTATGAGTTCAACAAAGAACCCAGATTCTTCTGAACTTGGAATGGCTCCTGCTTTTCTGAGTCAGCACCAAGAGAACCCCACTTTATTTTTAGAGCTGTCTGCAGTATTTTAAAATAGAAAACGTGTTGATGGTCTTGTCTTCCTCTCCTACTGCTTCCCCTCTGCAGTTCACCAACGGAAAGGGGCAATGTTTCAGATTTATTGATTGTAGCCAAATGCAGGTGATCTTTGTCCTTTGAGAATTACCACCATGCCTTCATTTCCTTGTCTGAAACCTCCTGCTATTTTGAGTGCCTTTTCTGCTTTTGCTTTGGTTGCTACATTGCAGAAAGGAAGAAAAGTTTGAGGGTTTTTTCAGCGTTGCTGTGCACTGTTTACAGACACTTCTCTCATTAAAATGCAGCTGCTTCTGAAGAAGAGCGATTGCTCTGTGCTTAAGCAGTCTGTAGAATGCTATGAGATTAAAAGGATTAGGTAACTGGAGAATATTACTATGTCAGCTAGCAGTCTAGTAGAACAGCCTCCTGGCCAACCCATATGGGGCCGTGTCTTTGCTTTTCTGTTTGTGCCTGTGTGTGTACATACACAGTGTGCGTGGGTACAGCAGTGTTACACACGCAGTCGCTCTGCGTGTTGCTAAGCAAAGGGAGCCGCTTCTTACGGGTTCATCCTTGAAGCTGCAAAGTGGGGCCCGCCAGGATGGTTCTGACAGGCTCTACCTGGTGTCCAAGAAGCTGAAATGTGTTTTTGGGTGCCTAATTGTCGTGCCTAATCCTTATGATTACAGGCCATGTGTGAAGATAAGCAGCTTCCCCTCTCTGGTGGTGGTGGGAGAGGGTGACTTTATTCTTGAGTGTTCTGCTGTCAGAGTGTAACCTTGTGCACTTGTTGAGCACCAGCTGCTGTGTAGTGTGGGTCACTTCTTGGACTGCTTCAGCCTTAAATAGCCAAGTCTTACTTAATCACTGATAGAGGGTGGGAAATGTATTTGGAGCCTGTGAGGCCTCATCCCCTCTTGGCCAGAATACTGATGTTTATCCCATTCTCCTTTCAACAAACGCATTGAAGTCCTTCTCTTATAAAGTCCCTTGCCAAGAAGGTGGGCTGAGGCATGGCGTAATGTTTCTTGGACAGAGCAGGCCTTATTCTTAACTGCTGCCATTCCTTGTCCTGTGCCTTGGAACTCTGGGGGAGACAGAAACACTTTGGAGAATTTGAAGCACAGCTCCCCCAGGAGCAAGGTGATGTCAGGATTCTCTTATTTTGATGTATGGCATGTCCAAGTGTCTTCCCTCCTCCCCTAAACTCCAAATCTGAAGACTGTTGATTTTTTTTTTTCCTTTCTCCTGCCCACCTCCACTTTAACTGTTCCTTCAGTGGTTTGAATTACTTAAATCCAAGATGCTTGGAGCATTGAAGTCACTTTCATCCCACTAGCCATCTCTGTTCCTTGTTTCTAAACATACATATGCCTGTGATGGCATGCAGCACCACAAGCTGTTTGTATCTTTGTGTCTGTTTCCTCATCCCACATCATTCTCTTTTGTAATTACCAGCCTTGTTACATTGCTCTCTGTAATCTCTGTACCTATTATCCCATCATTCCCATAGGAAGTGTCATGGAAGGGAATAAGGATAAGTCAGTAGTTTAGTGCTTTCACGTGCAAATCATATTTCACCTTTTTTCCCCCTCTTGTTAATAAAAAATTCTTATTCATGCCTTACACCTCAGATTTATGGATTGCACTGTTGGAGTCAGGGAATGGAGGAGTGACAATCTGATTCTAGCTACAAGCTTGTTTACAACTTGTGTTGGAGTTAAAAGGAGGGGGAAGAGGAGGAGCAGAAGGAGGGGGAAGGAAGATCATATGATCTGTGTTTTCCAGAGTGCCTGCTCTCTGCAGTTTGCTGCAGCCTGGGCTGTGTGTACCCATATATAAAGCTCCGTGTGCGCGCGCGCGTGGCAAACTCAACCATGGTTTTTTTATATGCAGTGTTTTGCCACTGCAGCGAAGCCAGAATCTGAACTGCAGAGAAGAAGGCAACACCCACCAGGGTGGTTTTTTTTAAGCAAATCCCTTTTCTTCTCCTGCCTACGAAAAGCAATCCAATGACTTTTTTTCCCCCTTGTGGTGTTTTTTTTCTTAAATTTGTAGGATGAGTGCCAGAATCCCTGCAGCTGGGAGGAAACCTTCCCCTTGTCAAACAGTATCTTGGCTTTGACAGCTCACAGTCAGGTTGCTGCAGGAGGCATGAGCAAAGGAGGGAGGGAGGGAGAGAGGGAGGGATCAGCTGGTTATGAAGACATGTCTGTTCTTAACTGTCTGATGTACAGTGCACCTTGGGATATCTGAATGTCATATTTTTGTTTCTCCCTTTTGTAAAAGAACTGTATTTTCATTTCTAGACCCATTCTCCAGTAATGTTCCTGTATTACAGTACCTTTCTTCTCTCTAATGGAGAGATAAAAGGGAAAAGCATTCCCAAGCCACCTCCTCTGTGTACCCTGTGTCCTCACATGCAGCCTGTGCTTCATCCAGAAATGTAAACATCCTAAAATGCTTTCTTGCTGTTTAAAGGCACTGATACAAATACACCCTTGTGCACCTGCGTGTGACTCCTCTCTGGTCCTCCTCCCCAGGGTCTGGGAGGAGCTCTGCCTCCAGGCCTGGCTCTCACATTTCAGGAAAATTAGTGTTCTGAGGTGTTTGAGGATTCATATTTGCTTTCTTGCCTTAGAGTTTGTATGGTTGAGACATAACACCCACCTTTTCTGGGCAAGCGTGATCCCTAAGAAGTAAACATACCCCAAGGACCCCTTTGTGATTCAGCTTCCACAGTGGGAGCGTTTTGGCTGCTTCTCCCTAGTGTTAAGTGCAGCTGCGCTCTTCGGGAACCAGTTTTGGAGTTGCCTGCTAGGTGGGTTCGGTCCTTTCCTGAGCAACTGATTCCTGTCACAACCGTCTGGCTGTCGAGCAGGGAGCTGGGGCAATGAATGACACTGTTCCCAGGCTACTTTGGGAGCGTGAAGCCTGTTCGGAGCAGCGATGGTGGCCCTTCCCACAGTGCAGTTGGGGTACTTTGTATCGATGAGCTCCACTCGGTAGGAACAACCTGCAGAGGGAGCCGCGCAGGAGGAGGAGGTGTTGGCAAGTGTCCATCAGCTTGCCCCAGGGCCCAGGTCCCAACATGTTTGGTTGAATGGCATCGGTGGAAAAAAATTAAACTCTTAAATGAATCCTTTCAGCTTCAGTGATTAGAATTAATTAATAATGCAGGTGAGAAAGCGTACTTACTCTTCGAGCACTCTAAATTAAGAGAGACCTATTTTTCAGAAAGATATATCAGACCATGCCTCATTGTTCCATGGAGTTTGCTGGATTTGAGGGAGTGCTGCAGATGAGACCTGTTTAGGCATGGACTTAAAACAGTTTGTGAGTGTCTGCACAGGCTTTGCACACAGTGTGGAGGAGGCCCTGGGGAGGAAAGACTTCCCTGTTTTCGTACAAAGAGCCGCTTGATGCTTGGCCCTGCCTGTTTTGGGAAGGGGAGGTGGTGTCTGTGGGAAGCTGGGGAGGGAAAGGCTGGGATTCCTCAGAGCTCTCGCAATGTTGTGGCAGGCCCCACCGACCCTTGAGAAGACAGTATCCAGGGCTGCAGCACGCTGGTAGCAGGCCTGCAGAGAGAATGTTTCATTAAAATATTGTTTACTTTTTATTCCTTATGTTTTTCTTCAGATACAGCACATGGGAGCCAGAGGATCATATCTTGGACCCTCGCCTGGTAGTGGCTTATGAAGAAAAGTAAGGGCACATGTTTTTTCTCTCCCTGAATACAGGAAAAGAAATAGTGTCTTTATTTCATTATATGCATAAAGTGCCCCTGTTGTCCTTACTTCGATCAAAGATGAGATGTGAATGAATCCCGCTTGATTTTTGTATCCTGGTGTTGATTGAGATGGACAAGACGGGGTTAAAGCAGCTTTGATTAGCACTGTTCAGGAAATGAGGCCAAGAACAGGCAACATTGAGCCACAGAACAATCAGATTCAGGTTTTAATCAGGTCCAGAGCTGGACTGGAGTGATGTGAGGTGGGAAGTTTCTCTAACCCATCCTTGATTAGCTGTGTCAGAGAAATTCTTCTGTTGCAAGGTTTTCATTCCTACAGGAAGCAATTCTGGGATGTTTTCCAAGCTCACACTGGTCACCATTGGGTTTTAGTGAAGGAAATTGAGGGAGCTATGCTGCAAAAGGTTGAAGTCCCAATTAGGTTTTATGCTGTGGTATTTAGTACTCAGTTTGATTTGTATTCCTCTTTCACAGGGAAGAGAGAGACCGTGCATCAGGGTACAGGAAAAGAGGCCCCAAACCAAAGCGCCTCCTACTGCAGGTAGCCTCTTGCTCTTCTGTGTATTTCTAACTCCTTAGCTGCTGTGCTGCTCCCCTGCTCTCAGTGAGGTGGAAACTGTCTGTTTGCTGTTGCATGGACAAAATTGGAGGTAACAAGTTAACACAACAATGTGAAATCAGTGTTTAGGCAGATAGTTTTAACTTGTTCGCTGAAGGGCTAGCTAATTTGTCTTTTAAAAAAGCAAAACAAAATAAAACAACAGCTCTTTCTCTCTGAACAAGGATTTTATAAAGTATGGGCCTGGGTAGTTGCAGGTTACCTGGTTTGTGTGTTCTTTTAATTTCATGTTCAGCTTGGACTTTCCATCAAGTCAAAGGTAGCCTGTGGTTGAAGTGGAGTTTCAGCATGCTTTGACTGTTGCCAAGCAAAGCAGCCAATCCTAGGAAGCAGATATTAGGAAGAGCTTAGGAGGCAGTTGAAGAGGGGAGAGAAATGGTGTTGTAGAAGCAGCACACCTTATCCTAGCTCATCTAGATGTTCAGAGACTGAACAAAGAATATCTTCCTGGTTCCCAGTGGGGAGCCCTGACTGCATGATCAGATGTCCGCTCTGACCCTTGCTGCGTTGGTGTCTTGGCAGCGGCTGTATGGCATGGACTTGAGGAGTGCCCACAAGGGAAAGGAGAAGCTCTGCTTCTCTCTTGCACGGAGGTTTGGAGGAGACAGTAGCCTGCCAGGGGCCAAGACAGGGCAGGCAGAGTTCCCCGAGAAGACTGGGGGTGCAGTCCTGCCATTCTCTCTCCGGAAGCAACGCAAAAACCAGAAGTACCTACGACTGTCAAGGAAGAAGTTCCCCCGCATGGCGAGTCTGGAGAACCGAAACTGCAGGCATGAGTTCTTCCTGAATGATGCAGTGGGCTTAGAGGCCAGGCAGAGCCCTGAGGACTGGGAGGCCACACAGCACACCAGCAAAGAAGGTAAGGCCAGTCACCCTTTGGTGAAGTTCTGGGGCACGTGAAGGATGTTCTGCATCCTTCCACCTTGGTTACATCCTCCTGGGATTGTGGTTTAGGTCAGGTCTTCAGAGCAGCCCTTGCTGGCCCGTATTATGTCCCTCTTGTTTGCAGGTTTCTTTCTTGTTTGAAGAGCACAGATTATTTGTTTTTTTGGTCCTCTCTTTTTGATTTTTTTGGTTGCCTCTTTGTAGTCTTACATCCCTGATGCCCCTCCCAATGTTAGAAAACATGCAGAAGATACTGCAAGTTTTTCCTCTCTTAAAATTTCTTCCCAGCAGAGATGACACACAAGTGTGACAGAGATGAACTCTGCCTCTGTCCACATTATCCACATGTGCTCAGCCTGTTGCTTGGCTCAAAGGACTTTGGCTGGCAGTGGACAAGCTTGGACAGCAGCACTCCTCTCATAGTGCTGGTTTAAGAAGCATACAAGAATGCTGCTAGGAACTCAAAGTGTGCTCCCCTGCCCCCTCCTTCCCTTTCCTCTCCACACCACTCTAAAGCCTCTTGCTATAGAGCTATGCGAGAAGGGGAGAGAGAGATGAAGTGAGGATGGTAACTCCTGCCTGATCCCACTGAGTAGGCAGCGTGAGTGTAGGCATGGGAGATGTCTAAGCACATTTGGCATTCTGGGGAAGGATACCAGCATCTTGTGCAGGAGGGCTGTGGGATGTGTGTGTTGCTCTCAGTTACCAGGGAAACTCTATCCCTGCATTATTAGAGCTTCTGAAGGCGTAGCTTTCCTGAGGAGTGGAAAACCAGGGCTTGTGCTGCTTGTAGTAGCTAAGGGAATCCTGTTACTCCTTGCTAGGAGTAGCTGTTAGCCAGGCTGGATTAGGCAGGATCTTGGGGAGAGGGCTGTGTTCTTGGAATCAACACTATTCCCTCCTTTCTGAGAGAGACTGGAATAGTGCTCAGAATCCAGGGAGGCAGCAATGGGAGTAGCACAGAGGAACCCAGTGTTACATCCTGTCAGTGAGGAAATGTGTGGCGCTGTTCCCCCCAGAAATGTGGGGCACTAAAGCACTTGGAGATCAGAAGAAGGAGTGGCACTACAGAATTGTAAAACTGTTTTTGTTCTCCCCTTGACACATGGGCTGTGTGGAATCCCAGTTACTGTTAGGGGGAATTGGACTCTTTCTGGGGGGAAAGTAGACACCCCAGGTGTTTGAGACAGAAGCCAGGAAATACACTCTTAAGAGGGTCTCGTTCTTTTCCCAGGCTGGGACAACAAGGTATATAGTGGACAGGTAGAGTGACAGGGAACGGGTGTGTTTTCCTTCCTCTCCATTCACATGGCAGTCTCTGAGGGCTCTGAGGAAGCGAGCCTTTGGGTGGCAGAGGGGCTGATAATTATTCTTACAGTGAGAAAGTGCAGGGGTGCTTGGGTTTCTTGTATGGAGCTGTCTGGGAGCAAAGGAGGCATATGAGAAAGGAAGAGCAGCTTCTTCATGAAGCACTACTGAGGGATTTTTGAGAGCATCACACCCAGGCTGCGTTGCAGGTGCAGTACGAGGCAGACCCTCCATTCGGGCTCTCTTTGACTCCCTTAGGAGTATCTGAAGAGTGTGTGTAAGAGATTTTAATTTTTGCCTTTTCAGCAGGGTAGGGCGTTTAGAAGCAGGTAAGCTCAAACCAGGGTGAGTGTGCTTTGTTGACACAAAACCAAATTAGGGCCTGAGATGGTATGAGAGATATTGGGGAATTGTGGGTGGTTAGATGAGCTGGGTGGTTTTACAGGGTCTTTTGACCTCTGCGTAGGCTGCTCTGATAGCACTGTGTATCTGGATACCTGATCCTCCATTTTCCCTTAGCATCTGAGGGGAGGGCTTGCACATGTTCTTTCTTGCTCTGTACCCGCAGATTCAGCACAGGCTGATTTCACCTACTGTTTGTCAGAAAGGAGGCCCTTTTTCCATCCTTCCTTTCCCTCTCTTCTTCCTCCTTTCTTCTCCCTCACCTTCTCTGTTTCACTAACATGCTCTTATCTGCCTTTCTTTCTGCAGCAGATGTGGATGCCAGTCTCCCTTGGATCCCCACTGTGCCCCCCAGTGAAGTGACAGTGACAGACATCACGGCAAACTCCATTACCGTCACTTTCAGAGAAGCACAAGTGGCTGAGGGCTTCTTTCGAGACCGGAGTGCGCAGTTCTGAATCTCTGTTTGCAGTGCTCCCCAAAACCAGTGCTTTTAGGGTGGGGCTAGGGAAGGGTTACTTTATCCTTTAAGAGAAAAAAAAATCCAAAATGTCTCCTCTTAAAATGTTTACAGAGACCTTTTTTTTTCCCTCCTTTTTCCCCTTTCAGATACGCAAAAAAGGGCAGTGTAGGGGGTGTGTGTTTGTCATTGCTTTGTCCAGCTGAAAAACTGACAGCCCTTTCCCTGGCAAAGACTCCCCTCCTTGATGTGAAAGCAGCAAGCTGAACAATTCGCCTTTTATCCTGTCAAGTGGCGGCAGCTGCATTTGTGGGGAGAGGGCATGTGGAGGTGGAAAGAGAGCTGGATCTCTAGCCTGCCGCCTTGTTCTGCAATTGATATCCCTTGGATAAAGATACATCTCTGTACATTGCTCTTCCCACCTTCCTCCTCCCTCTCTTCCTGCAGCAGTGAGAGGCGATGGATCCTACCTGTGTAGATAACTCCAGCCTGTTAAGACTTTCTCTCCAGTGCTGTTTTCCCTGGGGCCTGCTGTCAGGACTTCAGAAGCGTATTTGCCTGTCTGTGGTAAGTCAGTCTTTGCAGCACGGGTCCATGTAGACAGCAGAGATTTCTCCCTTTGATTGTTGATCATGCGGAAAGACTGAAATGCATCTCTGAAATCCAAATTGGCGACATGAATTCAATTTGCCCTCATTAAAAGCTCAGAAAGCCAGCATAGTTCAGCCATACCATTCTGTATATTCTAAACAGGATTTCCAGGCTTGGCTCTGCTGCGTGAGGAATGCGTTATGGAAAGTGGGGTCTTCTTACCCTTTGCCAAATTCAGTATTAATAACAAATCCTGCCCTGAATCTGTGGTAATAAGTTGGTTGAAAACTGACTCCTCTCCCCTGGGAGGAGGGACTAATAGGACAACTGAAGCATTGCCTGGCACTGCAGAGATATCCAAGATACTGGCACAGGCCCAGGACACAGGAATTGGACAGAAATGAGCTAGAAATGGACCTAGATTAGCAGCAAATTCTGTTCTTGGATCCCATAGAGAGATCCAAGATAAACAACATGTGGGGAAGGCATGTATTAGATTTGGGGAGGGGAAAAATTCCTAATTCTTAGCAATGAGAATTCTTGGATTGTGCTGCCTGAGTGATACTCTTCCATGACTCCAGTCTCCTCACAGTATCTGTGATCCTGTACTACTTTACTGATAGGAACTTCCCCTTGGAAGGCTTAAAAATCTTTGCCAAGGAAAGCGGTCTGCATTTCCATAGACCCACCTGATCTTGCACTTAAAAATGCCTTGTGCTGGACTGCCTGTGACACTTTGAGGTTTTTGAAGAATTGCTGTATTTTGAGTTGGTAGTTTAGCATAGCATCTGTTCTTGCACATGCATGTTCTCTTCCATTTTTAAAAGCAAATTTTATTTAAATAACTTAATTTTTAAAATATAGACCTTTTCCAATGAAAAGCAAGAAAAGTAAGATAGTCTAAAGTGGGAACTGTGGGAAGAGTGCTGCAGGGTAACATTGACTACTGTCATGATTATTGTCCTCAAATACTGTTTCCTTACTCCAGCCCACCTGAAGCATCTCTTATCTGCTGTATTTATTCAAAATGAAGCCAAGAGCCTTCTTAGCTCTGAGATAAAGACACCAGTGGAAATCCTCAACGTGTTTCTTTGAGGGGCTTGGCTACTGGCCTGCAGAATTTGGGAGCTCTAGGGTTTCTGGTCCTCTGAACACCTACTTATTATAAAGTGCTAGGACTGCCACTGTGGGTTTTTACTAGAAGCAGGTTTTACCTCATTTAGGATATGGAAGTTCAGTGTAGATTTAGGATTTCCCCTTCTATCTCAGAGCTGTTTGAGCAGGCCTGTCTTTCATGCCATCACAGCAGTTTCAGAATTGCTGGGAAGAGGGAAGATCTTGAATTTCTGGACTGACCTTTTGTCTCTCAAAGAAGTAAGATGGGAGTTTTATTTTGGAGAAATCTGAGAGGGTGAGAAGTGGAAGCTGGGAGGGGGAATTATGTGGTGGGAGGAAGAGTGAGTGGGAAAGAAGCTTGCAATAGCTAGCAAGGGCAAGCTGATGAGGTAAGCATGCGGGCGCAGGATGTTTGTTGAACGTGGGTGTCCAGAGCAAGGCTTCTGTGTCTGGAGTTGCACCCTTTTTTGCAGGATGTGGGGTCAGACAGTGTTGTTACCATCACCCACACACCCCCTCTTCCTGACACCTGCCAAATATGCTGAATACCTACATCTCTCTTCTGTTGTGACCAATGGACACACCATATGGCCCAGTTCACTCTTGTGGGTTGGAGCAGGTCAGGTAGTGATGGTTGCAGAAGTGTAGTGTTTTAGTTTTTTTTTAAGTAAGTCTTGAACTGCAGCTCATTCTGCTAAATCTTCATGGCATTTATAGGATCTGGTTTCTTTATTCTAATGCAGCAACTGCTGCCTTTGTCATGTCTTCATCTCAGTGTACAAATACACCAAAAAAAGCTTCCTACTTACTAAGTTCCTGGCTTTGGCTGACATTGGAAGCACTATCAATCCTGCAGCAGGAAAGAGCTTGTCCTAATAAACTAGATTTCCATTCTCTGCTTTTCTCTTCACTCACCAGCTGACACTTCTCAACACTTTGTTTTGGCATTTTTCTTTAAACATATTTTCTTTCTCTTGCAGTGGAGTTTTCAAAGACCTGTGGTGGTCTTTCAAAGAGGATCCACCCACAGCTTCATATCTTAATCATTTTTTTGGATTAGGCTATCTGGTGTTCTGCTGGTGACTAATCATCTTGCTACATGAAGTGTGGAACAAAGTACCTGGCTGCCATGCTGCTTTGTGTCAATGAGGAGCTAACCATAAAGGGGTTAAGACACAACAGGCTGCATGTGCGTGGGTTTGGAGGGGGGGGTGTGAAGAGGACTTTGTGGTAGGAAACTAAGCAGTTACTTCGTTGGCGTGGACTTTTTTTTTTTTGACATTCATGAATTCTTGTTTATCTCAAAGATCTTTTCGAAAAGATTTTTCTCCTGATCTTTTTAAAATGTGGCTGTGTTCCACATTGTTTGCTGACATATCACTGTAAACTTCCTTGGTAGAGCTGGTCTTCAGGGACTTTAAAATTAGCTTTATTCCACCTCTGCAGGTGCAGAGAGGGTTTTACTAGTGATGGAAAGATAGGTTGTCTGGGTTTGCCTCTTCTCCCCAGTACTGTCCATCTGCCAGTTCAACCCAAAACCTGACAATTGAATTGGGACCTCCTGTGCCAACATATCATGAAAATCAGATGCTGTGTTTGGATCTTTGTTAAGCATTCCGTTTGATTAGAAGAGCCAGAATAGCATCCAGCTGAAGCTGAGTTTAATAATTCTATTTGAAGCACAAGCCAAGAATAGAAATGGGCTAACTCTCCCATACCTTGTTTGGCTTCATGGCTGTAAACATGAAAAATAAACTTCAGCCAGTGGAAATTACTGAACTGTACACAAGAAACAACCTTCTCAAAGAACTGCTCTAATAGTCATTCTTAGAACTGTTTCTACGTGAAAATTTACCAGCAGTGTTGGGGGACAGAAGTTTTTATTTCATAGATCTTGCAGTGAACTCACTGTAAATGTGACAGAACTGAGGGGCTTCATGAGACTGGAAAGCCTTTTTTGTTAACACTGTGTTTAAAAAAAAGTCTATGGAAAGGACTGCCTCTGTTCCTGGATGGTTATAAACTAGATGTTATTGCTCTGATATACAAGTGATGCCTTGGAACAGCAAGTTTTAACACGTGAATAGTGGCATTAAGTAGCCTCCTGCATGCTCCTTATTGTCTTGCGTTTGCTTGGGGGCCCTTCTGCTTGTGAAGTCAGACTAAGGTGTTTTTCTTCTTTTTGTCTTTTTTTTTTTTCGAGCAAGACCAGGATATTATTGTGAGAACACCCAAAAGCAGTTCCATTTGCCAAAATAAGCCCAAATTTGTTAGTGAAATGACTCTTGTTTATGTCAGAGCTCAGACATAGAGAAGCTTATTGAGAAATGAATGGCTTTTTTTTTGTTATTAGTGTTGTGAAACTGTCCAGAATTGTTCTTCTGGTGTTTTGTGACTGGATGTATAAAATTGTTTGTTCACCTCACAGGGGGCCCTTGGCCCCAGTACTGTTTCATGCTGTACGCCAGCTAGTGCTGCTTGATGGTTTCACTGGAACAGAGAAGGGAGGCCTCACACAGGTCAAAAAATAGGCAGGGTAGCTCAGGCAAGACCCTCCGTGGTAGCCACAACAGAGGCCCGGGTGCGGAAGACAGTGGGGGCTGTCAGCCACATCTATGTATTAAGCAAAGCAAAGTCTACCACCAGCTCTCCACCTCTTCCTCTCCTCTCAAGCTTTGAGCTTTTGTTTTCAGAAGTAGGGAAAGTGCAAAAACCTCCTTTTTGAAAGCTAATTGGTATCTACCCATCTTCTGTTCCTCCCTGGCTTACCTGCAGCCTAGGACGAAGAGGGTAGTGGGCCTTTCTGGGAAAATAATAAGGACAAGTGCTGGTCAGGGAAGGAGGGAAAGAGTTGCCTTGGAGCTGCTCTCACTAGGTGGCTGAGGAGGGGCCTTTGGGTGAGCTGGCAGTTGAGAGAGAAGGTGTGTTATAAACAAAGCATTCATAGTGAAACTGATCCCTTGCATCTGTGAGTGGAGTTCTGAATGGGCCCTGCAGAGAGGTGGTGTCTTGGGGTGACTATGATACCGTATTTATGTGTCGGTCTTCTGCCATTTGGGAATGCAAGGGAGATGTGTACGTTGACAACTTGCACAGGGTAATTTCTACATGAAAATGTATAGCATTGGAACACTGCTTTTGCCATGCTTGTTGTAATGGTTTTCCCCAAGGGCATGATAAACTTGTTTGGAGATAATAGCTTATGATCAACAGGCCATGTTGTCCTGTGTCTGAACTTCCTGTCCTCACAGAGAAAGTGTGAGCTTCTCAGAGAAAGTGTGAGCTTCTGGGTGTCAAACCACCTAGATTCCACGCACGAAGCTGGTCAAGATAGGAAGGCTTATAAAACAGCCCCAGGACAACTGGAAGGAGAGAGAAACAATCACTTAAAATGGAATTCAAACCCTTCAAATCCTTTCCTGTAACTAGCACGTGCTGTAGAGATGACCCCTTTTTCTCTTCCACCTCTTTCTCTTTCCCCCTTAACTTCTTGAAGTGCAGGCGGGAGATGATCCCTAATTAACTGGGAGTGGTAGAGGTGCAGGGCTCCATGGGAGCATTTGGGGCTGCTGTGGATTGCTGCAAACCGGGATGGGGTAGAAGCCTTGCTGCTGAGATTGCCTCATCTGCTGTGGGCTGCCCTGCAATGATGCTGGGGTTCTTCTCCAAGAGCACCAGTTGGATGTTGAAAGGGAGAACTCCTAAGACTGTTCAGAATGTCCATCACAGCTTATCTCATTACTGGGGTAGCAAAGTTTTGGCTGGGAGGGGAATTTTGGAGGAGGAAGAGGTGGAAAACCTTTTTTTATTATTATTGTTGTTTTTTAACCAGAAAATGTAGTGTCAGCACAAAGAAGCTTTTTGCAAATCTGTCAAAATGTTAAGCAGCTTTTTTTTTGCTTTTAAATCTGAAGTATGTTTTGAAGCACTTTGGAAATGCAAAGCACTGGGAGTGCTAAGTACTCCTTATCGTCTGTCTAAAAGTGGCATTTGAAAAGCAAAAGATGTATCTGTTTCAGGCCGCTGGCTGCTCCTTATCATTTTTCCAGAGCTGCCACCCAGCCCTTTGCCTCCCTCCCATGGCTGGAGGGGAGGGGTGTACTCCACCATGCTGGGAGCAGAGGGCTCCCTAAGGGAGAAGAGGAGACCTGCTAAATCCCTCGCTTGCCTTTGGGGCGCAGGTTGGCTTCCTCCCTCCCCACCTCCTTTGATCGAGGAAAGAGAAAAATGAAGTTGAGTTTCAGTTTGAGTGGTCCTAGTCTGGAACTATGACTGTTTCTTCCAGCTCCGGAGACATCTTTATAGAATTTCCTGTCTGAAAAATTGCACCTTATTAGCTTAATTGAGGAACGAGATGTCTGTCCTTCTGCAGGGAGTGGGGAGAGAAAGGGAGGGTGAACCAGGAGCTGTCTTTCAGTAGCTGCTGGATTTTTCCAGAGGCCGTTTCCTCACCTCATCTCCAACAGAACAGGAACAAAAGAACTAAAATAATTTAGATGAAGCTTTTGTTCTGTGTATCTCAAGAACCTTTTGAGCAGGCTAAGGGGAGAGAACCCTTTTCCCTCACCTAGTCAGCTCTACAGCGTGGAGGTCAACAACACCCCAGTTCTCTCGCTGGGTTTTCAGCACCAACCTTTTCCCTCAGCATACGCACATCGTCAGAACGCTTTTGCACACTGACTCATCTAATTTGGTGTGCTCCTGTTCTGTTGCAGGGGGAAAATGGGGGACAATGGGATTAGTTAGAGGGGAGGGTCCCTGATTATTTTTGTTCCTGTCTCTTCAGTTGTTGCTGTTGTTCCCATCAGCACGCTAGAGTATTGGAGTCTTTGCACACAGAAAGCTTCCTTTTGCACAGAATGAGCTTCTAGCTTTTGTACAGACTAATTGAATGTATTTGGGGAGGGGGGGGAAATAGGGAGTAAACCAATTCCAAACAAACCAATCAGAGTGTAATGCCTTTTCTGAGAGAGTATGTGCTGTAAAAGGAGATTGTAATAGCAAAGGGAGGGCAGGCTCAAGTATAATTTGACACAAAGTGTGGTTTTATTTTTGTACTGATATGGATAAGAGACTGTACAGCATCTATTTATTTAGATGATTTATGTGGTAAATGTTGCAAACAAAATTATTAAAATATTAAATATGAGAACTGACATTTACCTCATGGTATGTTTGTGTGGTCATTTACCCCCCCTTGCTTTAATTCTGCAGCTGAATTATTTTCCAACAGTCACTTCTATTGGTGTATAAACATGCAGTGCAGCTGGAAAAAGAATGGAAAATGTGCATGCGTGCGTGAGGAAGAGCAGTGAAGAAGGATCAATGAAGAATGGAGCCTGCAAAAGGCTGTTTCTGACATTACTCATTACTTTGATTGGAGGAGGTCAAGTTTTTATTAATTTTTAACCCACTAGGTAAGTTAGAGCTGTACAGGGGTGACCTGGGATGACTGGTCTTTGATGGATTATAATTTGAAGAGGAGAATGCCGATGGCAGGGTGGCTGTTGCTGTGGGTTTAGGGAGTTCTCTACATCCTTGCACGAGGCTGCAGTGCCAGGACAGCTCTGCCAGCACCAGGAGAGTGCTGGTGTGTCCCATATCCTGCATCTCATGGGAATGGGGAAAGTCTGAGGTGAGGCCTGGGCTGCCAAGCATGCTCTGCAGTTCCTGCCAGCAGGAAAGCAGCCCTCCTCCAAACCAAAGCCTCCAATGGGTTGGCCAGCAAGGCTTCCAGGGACCTCTTCAGGAGCACAGCTGTTCTTGGGTGCAGTTTGGCCCCTGGTTCACCCCAAGGTTTAGCCAAGAAGCCCAAGTCCTGGAACTGCTGATGCTCCATGGAGAAAATCCCAAATGTCATTTAGTCCATTAGCCTGGCTTGCTCCTGCAAGGTGTGTCCCACTTGATCCCCTGTGGAGGGGGAGGCCAGGTGTTTATTGAAGTACCTGGGCAAGAGAATGGGGCTGTCTGAGATGCCTCTAGCAGATGTAATGTGGGGGTGAGCCCTGCACCTGAATGCAGCTATGGCGTCAATCTCAAAAGCATGTGGAGCAAAAGCAGAGGGGGATGGGGTGCATTTCCTGAGTCAGTCATGGCTCAAGGCAGCGTGGTTAGGTCTTGCGTGTGTTACCAAAGCGCCATCAGCATGCTTGCCTTGAGCCAGGGAAGCTGGAGTTGAGTGATGGCATCAGAACAGGACTCCAGCCAGCCGCTTACTTTCTGGCAGCAGCTAGCAAGTCAGGTGAAGTTGTAAGAAACTGCAGTGCAGAATTACGAGAAAGCCTGCTCTGGAGATTGTGTCTTCCTACCTCTGCCAATGCTGCAGAGGCTGGCTGGTGCTAGAAACAGCTTGTCCTTTTGCATGCATGTGTTGGCTGGATTAAAGGTTAATCTGGGCAGTCCTCCTTTTTTTTAATAATCGGTTGCTATGCCGCCCCTCTGATCCATGCAGTGCAGCCGACTTGCCTTGCACAGCTCTCCCCATCGGATGCCTGAGAACCAGGGCACTCGGTGAAAGGGGAAACCACACTGTTTGAGCAGTTTGGTGTTCTCCGAGAAGCACAGAGTGAAATGAAGCTTGTGTGACCCCTGCGATGGCAGACACTTCCTGTCTGTTCAGTGCCACACAACTTCCCTGCTCTTGCTCCTTCTCTTCACAGCATTTTGCTTGCCAAGCGACTGTTTTTGAATCAAGAATGCAAGAAGTCTGGGGGACTTGTGTAATCATCCTGAACCAGTGGCAGCCTGAGCAGCTGGGTCTGCTTTGAGAACTCCTAGGCAGGCCCCAGGGATATCATAGCATCCCACTGGTGTAAGCACAGCACAAACCCCATGGGCCTTCTCTTTCTGCTGCATCAAAAAGTTTGTGGGCTGGAGGGCTGGTTGTTGTGGCCACTGCCTGGGCCATGCTGAGCCACCCGTACCTGGTGCACAGGGAGCTACGTGGTCAGCTCCGAGGGACCTGCCTTTGCTTTTGTGTGTTTCAGAGTTGCAGCACAGAAATCCCAGCACACATTCACCTGGATGCCCATAGTTCCAAGGGTTTGCTTGGAAACGTACATGGCATTGGCTTGAGGGGCTGGGCTGTGTGCAGCTGTTCCTAGTGTAGGTGAGGGAGTGACCATTTGCTTTCCAAAATGTGTTGCTCCTGACAGTGACCTCACTGGAGCGAGGAGCAGCAGCAGAGTCAGTTGATGAACCCTTGGAGCTGTTCTCTTGGAGATGAGTGCTGCTACTCCTGCCAGGTCCACAAAAAATGAGCTTGGAGGCAGCTACTCACTTTGAGCAGGTGAGTTTCCCATTATCAAATGCCATTTCAAAAACACAGAAAAATGTTCTCGCACCTGCTGTTGTCCCTCTGTGCCCGTACACCGCTGGCCAGGGGTTTTGATGTGAAAGATCTTGTTGCTCTCCCAAAGCTTATTGCTTCCAAAGGTTATTACTAGCACTAGGACTTCTTCCTGGTGCTAGTAAGAAGTGCTACAGCGTATCCTAAGGCACCAGGGTTTTGCAGGCAGCGAGCTGCCAGAAAAATACTTTATTTCAGTGTCTGTAGTGAACAATAGCTGTTCAGGGAGGGCTCTCTTCCCAGGTGGGTTGTTTTTTTTTTAAAGTGTTTTACTGGAATTATGAATGAAACAAAGGAAATGCCCAACAATGCTGTGAACAGCTGGATATTCTGCTACTATTTTGCTTTGTGAGAGTAAAAGTTAGATGAAAGTGTTAGGCGATACCTGTGCAACGGCAGCTCGCAGTGATTTGAGCAGTCGCTGTGGCTGGAAAGAAGGTTCTGCTGACACGTGGAAGGACAAAATAACTAGAAAGAGCACATGGAGCTCTTTGAAAAGCTGCTGCCCCTTCTGGTCCATGGATTGGGGTGCCTTGTGCTCCTGTCCTGAGGTGGGGTGTGCTGTTCATGACCCACACATTTGTTTTGGGACAAGGCCACCAGTCTTGGCTGCTGCACATGTGTTTGTGTAGTCATGTAAAGACTTTTCCCCCTTTTGATTTGAGGGTGCCTGCTTTTGAGAGTGGATGATATTGCTGGTTGAATGTTCAGTTACTTGACACTGAGCTACAAATGTAAAAGCAGTTGTTTAAACAAAGTGAACAGTAACAAATGCTAATTTAAACGTGGATGGTGTTAACACTTAACGTGCAAAGTTAAAAAAGTGAAAAGCAAAATGTGATGGGTGTGATGGACTTGTTCTTTTGAAGTCACCTTCAAGCATGTGAAAAACTGACATTAGAAAAAGGTGGTGTCTAGAGAAAAGGGGCAGTCCAGAAGGACTTGATCCACTCTAGGTGAGAGTCTTGGGCTTTTGTTCTTGCCTGGCTTGTGATGCCAAACACCTGAGAAAGGGCCTCTTAGAGCCTATTCTTGAAGTGAGGGGTATGACCTAAATGCAGAATTATCAGTGACGAAGCACGCTGTAGTTCAGTCCCTGACCACAGAAACACCTCTTTCTCCAAATTGTTCACATGTCCTGAACCAGGGTCTGTGTGATTGTCTCCATCAGCATTCAGCAACCTCTCCATTAATCCCCCTTCAAATGGGGACATGGCAGTGGGGAGCACATCCTCTCCTGAGCCACTTTGCCTCCGGGCAAAGAGCCTGCGTTGGCTGCAATATTTCAGCTGCTAAGGTGAAAAAGAACAAAACACTTTGACAGATCTTGCCTGAATCACAGGCAGTGAGGAAAACATTTATGGTCCTACCTCCCTGCCTTGACTTTGGGAAATCCATCCCTGCTTGTACTGATATTATAGCCATAATATAGCAGTTTCCAGAATAGCCTCCTTCTGGGTGAAACCCCTGAGCAAGAGGTGGAAAGAGCAAGGGAAGGTGAGTGCAAATGGAGAAAGGGTTAGCGAGGGCCACAGAGGCTGTGAGGGATCCCTGCCAGGCCAGCTGAGGAGCAGGTAGCAGAGGGATTCCAGTGCTCTGCAGGTACCTTGCTGGTCACGGTGGGTTGAGAAAGAGCAGCAAATGCAGAACAACCATTGCCTATAGCCCTCATTACAGCTCCCACCTTTTCCAGAGTGTATCTGAAATGCACTGCCTCCTCACCCAAAAACCAGGTGAGAAAGCAGAACAGGCCAGGTAAGGGAGGACCCTGAGTTCCACACAAAAACAGCTCCAGGGCCGTGAGCTTCCATTTTGAATCACAGAGAATGATTTTGACTGAGATTTTTGTCTTTTTAGCACCTGCAAGAGAGTGTAAAGTACGCTGCAAATTAATTAGGGGTTTGCGGTGATAGTCAGGGCAGGGAATCCCTCTAAGTGACTTAACATTTTTCTGGTTTCCTTACAGGTTTATGTAGCATGGTTGGCCCATTTACCTCGCAATACCTTACACTGGCTCAAAAATTGTACCTTATACTGGCACACAGTGACGCCAGCTAAACGGAATTTAAAAAAAAAAAAAAAAGAAAGAAAATACTTAAGAGCCTTTATTGCTACCTTTTGCCTTGGTACGTGCTTCAAGGCTGCCTGCTTCCCCGCTTGCGAGAGGGGGTGACAGTGCATCTGCAGCGAGAGAAGAAGAGGCTGCCGCCATTGTTTTAAGTAAAAAAAAAAGGCCCCGTTCCGGCGGGAAGGGGCAACACCGCCGCCATGCCGGGGATCTGCCCGAGCAGGATTCGCTTCCCTTCCCTTCGCTCCTCTTCCCGCTGCGCCGCCGCCCCGCGGGCCTGGGGACCCGAACCCCCCCTCCCCTCCCCACGCCCCGCCCGTGGCGCGGCCCCTTTAAGGGCCTTTAACCACG
>VZTF01002165.1:206149-226936 GCA_013397755.1 Cnemophilus loriae
TTTTTTTTTTTTTTTTTAATTTTAACTTGTATGCTTCTGTTTCTCCCTTTGGGAAAAGTTTTAACTTCTTGACAAATTTGATTCCCTAAAGGGAACGAGAGCGTGAGCTGTACGGGCCCAAGAAGAGAGGACCTAAACCTAAAACTTTTCTGCTGAAGGTAACTCTTATTTAAATAACTTAGGCCTAGCAAAAAAAATCTCTCAAACCTTCCCGGTGCGTGCCCTTGGAAGGACTGGACTTTCAAGTGACTTGTGCCTGATGCCTGACTCTGGGAGCGCGGGGAAAACCCGACAGGAAAGGGGGGGTGGGCAGAGGCGCAGAAGCGTGTGAGGGGAGAGCGCGTGTGCGTGCGACGGGTGCCTCAGCAGGACGGTCAGTGCACGCAGATGTGTGTGGTGAGGCTGCAGTCTCTTTTTCCAATATCCTTTCCTTCTCATGGCCTTCTGTTGCCGCAGTGGAGAGCTAGCTAGTCCTGTTCCCTCTTCCTTCAGCAGGCTGTTCCATCCGGCCCGTGCCCTGCAACTTAGCAGCACGCTGAGCGGTCAGGCCGCTGAGGCGGGAATCCCGCTGCCACTTGTGCTCCTCTGATTGCATTTAAGGATGTAGGTGCTCCACGGGAGTTTCATGAAGGGTTCATGCTTTGATCCGAAAACTGCAGGCG
Source organism: Cnemophilus loriae (assembly GCA_013397755.1). Taxonomy (NCBI): domain Eukaryota; kingdom Metazoa; phylum Chordata; class Aves; order Passeriformes; family Corvidae; genus Cnemophilus; species Cnemophilus loriae. Next base: position 206,812 of record VZTF01002165.1, read on the forward strand.
TGTTTTGCTTTTGCAGAGGGTGGGGGGTGGCTGGGAGGAGGAGGAGGGTTTCTCCTCTGCATAGGATGGCAGCCGAAGTTTCCAGTTTCCCTCTGATAGACTCAGCATCTCTGCAAGATGTCATAGCATCTCTGCTTTCTTGCAGAGATGAGCAAGGAAGGTAGTCCCTAGTGCAGGCCCTCTTGCCTTGTATTTTTACCTGCTTTTTTTTTTTAATTAAGAACTGTGGTAGCTGCATGGCTGTTATGTGAGCTCTGTGAATTTATTAGTTTACAGATTAAATGCCTTGCTCTACTCCCCTCTTCTCTCCCTTTCCTCTCCAAGTGTCACAATCTCAGGCTCCAAATGAGCATAGAAAAAGCACCTTTATACAGTTCAGGCAGATGAGCAAGTCTGTAGTTCCCTTGGTGTTATTCTGATATGAAGCCCTGGAACAGCTAGTGTGAACCCTGTAGTAAGGCATCACTATCACCAAGTCATCCTGTGGCTTTGGGCAAGTCACTTAGGCTTTGTGTGTGTTTCTCCATCTGTGAAACAGGTTAATACTTCCCTTTGCCTGGCAGCAGTAGGAGCTTTACTCAAGTCAGCACAGCACTTTTAACTGCATGAGCACTGGAAAGTGCAGTGAGGGGTTGGGTGTCACCTCTTCTCTGCTTTGAGAGGGCATAATGAAGCACACAGAAGAAATGCAGGAACAGGCGTATTCTGATGCTCTGCATGAAACCCAGGGGACCATGGTAATCCTTGGAAAGTCCTGCTGATGGAACTGTCCTCCCTTATTGCCTGTTTTTCTGCTAACAGTGTTCTGTATCTGTAGCCTGAGAACTACAAACATATCTGATATGTACAACCTCTTATGCTGTATTCAGGGAAACCAGACTAGTTGGCTTTCCTCTTTCTGGCAGTCATGCATTAAATGTAACCCTTGTGTTTAGATTTCTAACAATGCAAAGGAGCACTTGAAGGGAAAACAACCAGCTTGAAATAGTTCTCTGCCTGCATTAAAAAATACTGGTATTTGTAACACCTGACACTGTTCAGAGCTGTAGAGAGGTGACTGTGCTATGTGTAATCAGTTTCTTTTATTTTTGATTCTGAATGTGATATGGCCATATCTCTTGCCATATCACTAATTAAAAAAAAAAAATCACTCATTTTCACTCATTTAAAAAACCAAAACCAACCCCCGTACTCAAAACCCACTCACTGCTTCTCTTTTCCCCTTACGCTTTAACCCCCCGCCAAACTTAACGTGAATTATTCAGCAGCATCTTTTGAATCACATCCGTGACACGTTTCTGTGGCACATCTTCCTTCTGCCAGCTCCTCAAACAGTAATGGAAACCCGTAGGTTTACAGAGCTGACTCGGTACTTTGTAGAAGATGAATCGTGATAGGGAGCAAGATCAGCTCTCCTGAAGGCTGGTGCCACGTTGTGGGAGAGGCTGGCAGGGCAGAGCGCTACCACTGCCGCTTGCACCTCTGGGAAACAGAGCTGGTGGAACTGTTAGTGCTCTGACTTGCTGTTCCTCTGTGACTTTGGATCCTACCCTAAAAATAACAGCCCAGACCAGGCAGCGAGAAGTGACTCTGTCTGAGCCAGCCCCATCTGAACTAGTTTGAGCTCTGTTCAGGCAAACCACAATCAACACAACTGCGGCTATGGTTGCGACAGAGATGGTGAGATGGTTTGCAACTCAGTTCTTCTGACCCTCAAAGATGCACATTTGACCTCTTGCAGCCCTGCAGCACCGGTGCTGCTGTGGGAGGAGTGGGATTGGGTTCTGCCTCATGCATTACTAACAGTATTTTCAGTTCTTTCAGCTGCAGAATCTCTTGCCAGTGAGAATTTCGGAAGCAGGGGAAGAAATTTGATTCTTGTATCCCAGAGGGAGTATTTGGAGTTGGCAGTTAGAACAATATTCTTTTTGATCTGTTAACTGAACAGATTAGGCCTGGATGCAATGATGTTTGAGCAGAAATCTGGCCTAGGACTGCTTTGATAGACTAGTTTGCCCTTGACTTGGTGGCTTGCTAGGATTTTTTCATGTGTATCAATGCTTAAAACTAGGCTTCTGAGTCTCCAGAATGGCATCAAAATAAGTACCCTGATGTGCCACTCAGTCTCTGGGCTTGCGTGGGTGTTTTAGCTTGCAGTTGGGACTAGGTTTATCCTGGGATTAGTTCTCAAAAGTTGCAGATAGGCACCCGGGGGGATTTGCAGAAAGCGTTCTAGCAGGTTAGTGGCCCACGCCTTTGGAAAAGCTTTGAAAAGCTGCATCTTTGACCACCTGCTGCCTTTGTAAGCCAGGCTCCTGTTTCTGAGAGCTGTCTAACACTTGCCCTTTCGATCAGGCTGCAGAGGCAAATCACAGTCCAGGCTTTGTAATATCACTATCAAGATGGCTGGTGTTGAAAGCGACCCCTGCAAACTTCAACTGCAAAGTTTTGGGCAGGAAATGGGTCTTTATCCTTTGGATGCTAGGGGCAAGCTTTCCCACAGCTGAGCTCAGGCTTGGCAGGAGGCTGTGATTCTTCGGAGGCTGCTGGTGTGCCGCAGCCGTGTGCTGAGCGGATGGGAAGCAAAGTCCTTGGTCTGAAACGGGCAGCGCTGTACGTAAGGCTCTTGCCTTATTTCTGAGTGTCTGGCGGAAGTCATCCTTGAGGACAGGCCCTTCAGCATGGACGCTGCTGTGGGGTTAGAAAGAGACATAGCACATGCTGTAGGGATCTTCCTCTGTTTCTCCCACTCGATTTGCTCTTTTTATTTCACTTTTTTCTCTAGGCACTCTGCTGTGTGGAATGCAAACCTCACCAACTCATCTAATAAAGTCGAGCAAGTGCTATTCAGAGACAGAGCCCGATCTGCAAGCTCAGTGGGTGGCTGGCAAAGACCCCTAGTCGGGGTGGCCATAAATACTAAGGTGACAGGAGTGAAGAAGGTTAATGGGAAGGAAGAAGTAAGGCAGAACAAGAGTAAAGGAGATTCTTAGTAAGAGAGTGGGGGAAGAAGGGGCTGAGCAGTGTGGTGCTCTGTCATTTTGCCCTTTCTTGAACTCCAAAGCTGGAATTGGGTTTCTTTTGATCTCCTCCCTGTTCGTAAATTATCCTCAGTAATTTGAAAACAGACCGTTCCCCTTTTGTAGCATTTTGTTCCCAATCCAGAGGGAGACTTTAGTTTATGGCAGTGTTGCTTGGGAGAACTGTGCTATGAACTGGCTTGCTTTTGCCTTGTCACTTGGAAGACTGCAGAAGAAAGAGGGTGATAAAAAGGCAGAATGGCAGCCAAAAAGGGGAAAGAAGAGCTCTTGCAAATGCTGTTTGGAGCAAAGACTGTGGGAATGCAGGTGGAGAATAAAAGACAAAGCAGAGCCAGTAATTTATGAGAGAGTAGTGCTACTATGGTGCAGCAGCACTACTGGAGTTGGCTAGATTTTGAAATAATTAACTAGAAATCCATTGCCTTATGAGGTCTTTGGTTTGGTTTTTTTCTTCCAAATTGGAGAGATTTTGATACAAATCAGGTAAGAGAGGCCTTTCTAAGCACATGTCTGTGTACGTGCTTGTGTGCCTCAGTGCATTGAGGGAATGAATGAACAAATATGCTTGCTGGGCCTTGAGGGACACTTATTCAGAAATAGTAGGGAATGGGGGAGATACACTAGTTCCCAGGGGCAGTGAGAGAGAGCTGTACAAGATAAATAAAGGTGATACACATCCCAGACGGGAAGAGGGGGAAGGGAAGCAATCCCAGCAATTGGCTTGCTCTCATGACAGAGCACTGCAGCAAGCCTCCAGAAGCTGCATCCTGATGTAGGCTGAGCTGTAAGCAGAGAGTGAATTACTTTGTATACATGCTGAGTACCTCTTCAGCAGTGAGCACATCCTGCGGGTGAAAGCAGCAAAACCCAGAGAGGTAGTTTTCATTTGGGAAAACTTGTGAGCCAAGTAGCAAACTGTGGTGACACAGCTGAAAGGATTCAGTGGGTTTGTTTTTCAAAGACCTTATCCTCATATGGCTTGTGAGTGTGATTGAGAAACTGATCCATAGCAGGGAGAAGTGCATTTCCCACAGAGAAAACTGAATGCTAAGTCTTCTCCAAACCGAAGGTAGGAAGTTACTTAATCTAAAGTTGGAAACAGGGGAAGGAGAGCCTCTGTGCTGTCCTCTGCAGTGAAGGGACGAGTTCATGTAGGTGATGCCTGAATAAACCTGATCCTGTGGTAGGAATACTGAGCTTCCCAAGTGAGAAGGCTCTGGGGGCTGGTCTTAGATGAAGCATCCGATACGATTTTTCTTGAAACCTTACCTGGAAAAACAATCTCAAGGTAAGCTGAATATTTGCATAATGCTCTTTGGAACTTGCATTGAAGCTGGTCACTGGGGATAGCAATGTAGCAGCAGGGGAGGACTGTTGGGCCTTAACTTACCCTCTCTCTTAATAATCTGACCAAAGTATCAATGCTGCATGTAGACTACCTGGAGACTACTAAAGCTGGAATTTAATAAAGGCAGATAGCTGAAACATGAGTTAGAAACAGCTTCAGCCTTGAGAAAGTGCCCCAGAAGTAACTGGAAACGCAGACACACAGCACGTAAATGAGACCTAGTGGTTCTGGCACACTGGAAAAGTCCAGGCCATGTATCAGGGCTCTGCACTAGCTGCTGTGCAAGCACAAAACCAAGACAGGTCTCTGTGAAAACAGGACAGGAGCTGATTAATGTGTACAGACAGAGAAAGTAAAATCAGCAGGGCTGTGAAGTGGCCAGGTAGTGACCATCCCAGCATTATCACTTTGTTTAATGTGATTGATGGGAAGCTTTGCTCAGGAATTTTGGGGTGTATAAGGAAACTGAGGGTGTTTGTGACTGCTTCCCCCACACTTGTGGGAAGCTGCCTTCTTTCACTCCTGGGTGATGGAGGCGGTGCTGGTGGAAGGTGGCAATTAGATTTGACTTGGAGCAGAATGGCACAGAGGGGGCAGAACTCCTCACTCCAAGGCATGATTACAGGGTAGGCAATTAATCTGAAAGATGCGCAGTGTTGGCAGCAGGAGAGGCCCTGAAGGACACCTGTGTCTATCCATTGAAGCTGTAGAAGGATTTTCACTGATGCATCTGTCTGTACTCTCTGCCTGGCTTCCCTGTCCTGTATTTTGGAATGGGACGTTGTGTTGCATTTTGCTCTTGGCTCAGCAGTGGTAAATTGGTGAGAAACCCAAAGCACAAGAGCAGCAGTGCTGGAAGGGCTGGCTGTGATGGGCGGCAGGGTGAAAAGGAACAAATTTGTTAGTTCAGGCTGTGCTGGTATATAATGTCAGAAAGCAAACTGTAGCTTGTCCTTGTGTCTGCCATCTGCTTCAGAGGGACCTGTGAAGAGATGGAGCAAGCCCAGCCCTAGATGTGCATTTGCCTGTGCTTGTGACCTCCTGACAGGGTCTGCAGTGTCTCCAAGTTGTGTATTGATGAGATGGGATGGGGAGAGTTGATGTGTGGTGCAGGGAGTTCATCTGGTCCTGTTGCTGTGCTCAGGCCTGTATGATACCTGTGACAGGAACTGTGTCTTATTTTCTTAACAGTTTGGGGCATGGAGTAACACATGAGGCTGAGCAAAGAGAAACTAGATGGACATTGGGATGCTTTCTGCTACAGAAGGAAGTGTTGGGGTTTGTGTGTGCTGGGAACACTTCCCTTTAGCTAGGTGGAAACAGCCCTGTTTGTTAATGTGCAGAGTGTCTGTGCCTGCCTTGGGGTTGTGCTAACTTGTCTCTGTTTCTTTGTCAGTCACCTAACACAGAGTCTAGGTCCCCATTCGATGAGCATTCAGTCAGTGTTTTCTTGTACAGTCTGAGAAGGAGGCCTCAGTTTTGCAGTCCTTATAAAGCCAGGATACAAGTAGTACTGAAGGCTGTGATCATCCAGTGTTAGTCAGAGGGGAAGAAAATGTCTTCATGTCTTTGTTCTCTGCTCATTCAGGATCTTCTGTGGTTCCCATGGGTATCTCTGTGGGAGAAGAGGGGCTCTGGGAAACAGGCAAAGCTCTGGAGCTGTAGGGCCAGGACTTTGAGCTTTTTGTGCAGGGGCTGGCTGGGCCCCTCGCTTAGATCGGTTAGATCCCTGCCTTTACACGCACATTTTTTTCCCCAGGCATTTCTCTGGTAGGAGGCACAGCCTGCAGGGTGACAAAGGAGATGGAGTTGAGTGCTAAGCTCTTAGCTGGCAAGAAGCCATCCCGATCTTGGCGTGTGCAAGGGGCAACGGGATGGAAAAGTTGGGGAGGAAAAGCAGCTGTCGTCTTCTAGCACTGCAGTTCTTGCTGTGCCCACGAGGTGGGGGAAGCTGCTCGCTGGATGGGCCATGATGGGGTGGGGGCTCGCCTGTCCCCTCCAGGCCTGCGTGACTTTCACCTGTCACCACTGCTGAGAGGGAATGTGGAAGGAGGTTGGTTTGGGCAAGTACTGGGGTGCAGGTGGAAGTCTGAGCTATATGAGCAACAGTGCTCTGACGAGATGTGATGTAAGAATACGCTGTGGGTTTCCATGCCCATGGGTCATACAGCACCAGCTTACCAATGAAACTGTTGTTCCTGCTGCCAGAAAATGTTCCTGTCTCTGGTGCATGAACCAGGGCAGGTTTTGACACCAGAAGAGCTTAAAAATATTGTTCCCCTGGCCTGGCTCTTGGGGAGGGCTGGCACAGAGCAGTTGAACCGGTGCTATTCCTGCTCTGGTCCAGTGCTAGGTTTTGAACAAGTGTGGTGTTCAAAAGGACAAGTCAGTCTCTTCTTTGGAGCTGCAGTTAAATTTTACTTGAATTCCAGCTGGCCTCATCTCTGGCTTTAAACACTGGACTTTGCTCCCACTGCACAGTAAGGATAAATGACTTGCTTGTGACCCTAGTTAAAAATCAGAACTCTAAATTTCTTGTGTTTAGCAAAGACAGCTCCATCAGACCATTCTTATCAGCCTCCATCTGTGTTCCTCAAGACCCTCTTCTGCTATGCTTTTCAGACATGATTCTCATTAGGCATTACTCTGCTTCTTCCTCCTTATCTTGTGCTCATTTTGTAAGGACCTGGTGCAGTCCTTATGTGAGTTTGGGTGCTCTCTCAGCACTGACAGCCCCAAGTGCGTAGGATGATGCTGGCTTCTTTGGCTGACAGTGAAGGATTGTGCATATTGACTGATGATGGCCAAGGGGGGCTTTGGAGACCATTAACTGCAACCCTGAAACATGCCTGGGAAGTAGCAGTTTCTCCCTGGGGAAAGCATTTGTCAACAGGGGCACAGCCTAGGGAGACGTTAGCTGCCCAAAAATTATATAGACAGTGTCCTGTGCCTGGCTGGGGGCTGTGCTGGAGCTATCGATAGTTTGTAGGTGTGTACCTGTGCTTGTCATTGATGTTGGGTGTAAATGTGTCATAGTACTGCCGGTGAGTGCTTGGCCTGAAGTGAGCAGTGCCCGATTTGAGATCTGGCTGCACCTAGGCTGCCTCTCTGACCCTGTTTGTTTTCTTTCTCCCCACCACCGCAGGCTCGGGCCCAAGCGGAGGCCCTCCACATTGGGGATGTACACTTTTCTGTCAAGCCTGGTTCCAGTACTTCCTCTCCCAAACTCCACTCCAGCGCCGCGGTGCACCGGCTCAAGAAAGACATCCGGCGATGCCACCGCATGTCCCGGCGCCCCCTGCCCCGTCCAGACCCCCAGAACGGCGGGAGCGTGGGTGGCGGGGCTGGCATTCGTCCTCCTGTCTCACCCTTCTCGGAGACTGTCCGCATCATCAACCGTAAGGTGAAACCCCGCGAGCCCAAACGCAGCCGCATCATCCTCAACCTCAAAGTCATTGACAAAGGTGGGAAGCCAGCCAATGGGGCCGGGGGCCTGGCTCGGCCCAAGATCCCATCCCGAAACCGTGTCATTGGCAAGAGCAAAAAGTTCAGCGAGAGTGTCCTCCGCACCCAGATCCGCCACATGAAGTTTGGCACCTTTTCGCTCTACAATAAACCGTCTGCTGCACCTACCCCTTCTCTGGAGGGCAAAGGGGAGGCCGAAGGCTCCCAGGCAGCCTCTTGTGGGCTCATTATGGGCTCCACCCCCTATGATGCCCCCAGCTCCAGCTCCTCGGGCTGCCCATCACCCGCTCCCCACTCCTCCTCCGACCCAGATGATTCCCCTCCGAAGCTGCTCCCTGAGACCCTCAGCCCAGCAATCCCCGACTGGCGTGAGTCGGAGGTCCTCGACCTCTCAATCCCACCTGAGTCGGCTGCCACCAGCAAGCGTTCTCCCTCAGGAGGGTGCAGTGGGGGGCAGACGCCCTCCTTGTCCCTCTCCTCTTCTGACCCGGAGCAGGAGGCCGGCGACTGGCGTCCTGAGATGTCCCCTTGCTCTAATGTGGTGGTCACAGATGTCACCAGCAACCTCCTCACTGTAACCATCAAGGAGTTCTGCAATGCAGAGGATTTTGAGAAGGTGGCAGCGGGCGGTGGTGGAGGAGGCAGCAAGTGAGCAGCCAGGTCCCCCTGCTCCAGGGGTGTGGGGGGAGCTCTATCTGAGAAAAGTCGTGGTGCGAATGGCTGTCCTTAGTTCTCTCCTTCTCCCCTTGGCTGTCCCTCTGCCCTCACTGCCACCCTTCCTCCTCCTTTCCTCCTGCCCACTTCCTCTTGCTTGGAGGCTGGAGTGTGTCAGTGGGGGTGTGGGAGCACCCACTGTTCCTGGGTGTTGGTACTGCTGGGAGGAGGCAGGGAGGGTTGTGGTGGGGCTGGGGAGTGGTTGTTTGTCCTTGAATATGGTGTTGTCCAACGGGTGGTGGAGCCTTTGGGGTGAGGGATGAGTGAGCATGTGTCTGTGTGCCTGTGCAGGTGGTGAGGAAGGTGCTGCTCTTCCTCATTCCCCTTCCATCTTTGACAAAAACTGAAGAGGAGCTCCAAACCCTTGAGGGGAGGATGTAAGAGGATTGGAGCCCTTGCCCGTGTCCTCCAGACCTTCTCCCACAATGTGCATGCAGACTCTTCCATTCTTGTTTCCCCCTTGCCATGACTACCATCCTGCCATCCTTCCCCTCTTGGCCTGCAGCCTGGATCTGCCCTCTCCTCTACTGTCGTTGTGGCAGTTGCTGATCCAGATGCCCCCAGAGCGAGGGGGAGAAGGACAGGTGAAATGTCATGCCTGGAAGGTGCTTGAGACAAAGCTGGGGTGGTGGGGGGTGCCCCATGCAGCCCATGCCCCATATTGGCTTCCCCTTTCCTTTGACTATTGGTGCTACCTTGGCAGTTGTATGGGTGCTTTCAGGTGCCCTGATCCCTCCTTTTCTCCTGCATCTTCCAACCTGTTCAGCCCTTCAGGAGAAAGGGAAGAAAAGAGGAGTCTGCTTCCAGCCCATATCTTCCTCCTGATGTTCATCACTTGCACTTGTTTGAGGGAGAGGGACATGAAATGCCTTTCCCTGGTCTTTCCGTGGCAGAAGAGGGAGTGGGCTGTGCATCCATCCTTCAGTCTGTGGGAAGATAATGCCAACAGCGTGACGCTGCCCAGGCTGCATGAGGCTGCTCTCCCGCCTTGTGCGTAAGCTTCCCCTGGCCCTCTTCGCTTCCTCTTGCTTCTTCCAAAGGAAGGAGGGGTGGATGCTAAGGCAGGTTGTTTGTTCTTCCTGCTTGCTTTTGCCTCTCCTGCTCTCCCCTCCCTGTGGTGGGTGGCCTGGAGGAGGTTTCCCCTCTGTCTTTTCAGCATCTGAAACAGCCCTTACAACTGTCAACCAAAGGTGCTCATAAGAAATACCTGTCTCCCTCACATCGTATGCATGTGCACTGGATCTCTTCCCCTAAGGCTCCTGTGAGCTGATCTAGAAATTCCTTCTCTTCACCCTTAGCAAGTAGGAGGGAGCAAGACCACAGCTTGCTGTTATTTATCCACAGCTCCCTCTTTCCCTGACCAGCTTTGTTCACATCCAAAATAAGCTCTATTTTTTGCCTGCCATTTCTGGCTTGCTCCATTTCTGTGTGAGTCCTAAGCTTCACGGTGAGAAGCCGTTCTTTTGCTCTCCTTTCTTCCTCTATTCGCACAGGACTGAGCCTGTAGAGGCAAGGAAAAGAGGTGCTGATCAACTGATGGGAGAGCCTCACCCTCTCAGCCCTGTCCCTGGATGGGGCAGAGGGGTGTCACTTCTACATAACATGCTGCAGAGGTGAAAAGGGTGGAAAAAATTCCTCATGCCAGGGCTCATTTACTTACAAACCTGCCCTGGGCGGGTGAACACAAGTGGAATTGGCCCCTCTGGTGCTTTCACACAAGGATGTTCAGGAGCTGCTGGCTCCGAGGAGTGCTCTCCTGCAGTAGTGATTTTGTGGTTGCAGTGATCTGAGGATAGAAGGGAGGCAGTTTGTGGGAGGGAAGTAATATTTGTCTGCCCGAGGGATATTGTCAGGGTGGTAGAGGGATAGACCAGCTTCTGACCTTAATTAGGGCTTTTGTGCCCAGAGCTTGTCTATTCCCTGCCTCCAGTGCCTGGGTTGGTGTAATAAAATCTTTGCTGTCCTCCCCACAAACCTTGCCTTGCAGTGGGTGGCATTCCAAGCTGCGGGAAACGGTGAATTCACACCAGTTGCGGTTGGGTGTCTGTGCAGACAGTCTGAGGGGGATTCCAGGTGCTGTTAGCACCACCCTTGGTACACCTCTTTCTTTTTCTTTCCTTGGTTAAAGAGCTTAGTGGACTCTTCGGGGATGTGCTTTCATTCACAGCTGAAGCTAGGGGCAGGGAGAAAGAGACTTCCCTGATCCATTCACCAAGCTAAGGCTTTCTATAACTTGTTGGACTTGTGTGCGTGTCTGTATTAATACCTGCTTGTATTTTTTGTGGGTGTTTTCTTTTTCGTTTGGGTTTTCTTTTGCGCATCTTTCCTGTGCCTGGCCCACCCAGAGATCCCTTATGTTAGCATAGCCTATCCATTTGACTGCAGCTTCAAAGATGAGCAGTTTGTAGGCATAAGGAAAAGCTCTTTCTTAGGAAAATAGCGAGGAGATTCTTCTCTTTTTCCTCCCCTTTCTGAATAAGAACTAATCTGTGGCTGTGAGATAGGAGGAGGTGCTTTATGGGGTGGATGCAAACTGGCCAGTCACTTTAGGTTGTTAAGTTACTGTTTGGTGTGTATGTGGTGATGTGTTTTGTTTTGTGGTATCAAGGTTCTGAAAAAAATGTTGAAGCGTTTAAGTGGGAGATAAAAGGGAACTTTAATAGGAAACTCTTGATGTGTTTTGGCCAAGATGTGTTGCTTGGCAGAATTCTTTTCCCCAGTGTCTCTTGTATGGTGTTCTTTGGGAGCAAGGGGCAGGAATTGTTTAATTGAAGGGGTTTTGCCTTTCTCCAGAGTGGCAAGCAAGGGAACTGTCTGTGAAGAGCAAAACATTGTAGGGAACATTGTAGGGGTGCTCCGCAAGGACCTTCTTCCTGCGGTGAGGAGATGAGGGGACTTGTTGCAGCAGAGAAACTCGTGCAGTAGATCCTCTTTGTGGAGGTAGAAAGGAGTATGATCCGGCTTGCAGACACAGCTCACCTGCTTGTGTGACAAATCCCTCCCTGGGTGGGTCACCAGGTGGGAACCAAACCCTGAACCTCTGGATCCGAAATGAGGATCCCATGCTGTTTTGAGTTAGAGATTTGCTAACTTGAATGCAGCAGTCGCCTCAAGTTCCCTCAGGTGGACAAGACACTTGAGGCTGACTAACCTACCTTAGTATTCACGTGGGCTATGCTCCTCCTTCTGAATTTTTGCCCTTGCTCCTTAACGGAGATAGGAAAGAAGATTCATCCATGCCTTTTTAAATGGGCATGGAACTGAGGGAGGAGTTTATTTGAAAGTATCCCCTTCCTTTCCCCATAACCTTTAGAAAAAAAAAATCAACAAAAACAGGGAAATATTCTCTGTGTCTGTGCCATGTTTGTTCTCGTCGTCGTGTTTTTAGAGGAGATTTTATGATGGAGTGGAAAAAGTGAAATGATTAGTTTTGCATAAAAAAAGAAAAGTTTTTAAAAAAAATTTCTACAGGGAGAGAGCGAGAGAGAGTTTAAAAATGAATAATAAATGCAGTGATTGCACAAACTGTAGTGGTATTAGGTGGTCCTTAGAGAAAAGAGTATTTTGTAGTATCGAAGCATGTGTGTCTGGGATGGTGTTTGGCTTGCTTGAACTGGAGGGAAAGGCATTCTAGGACTAAGCAGCGATCTCTGAGCTGAAAAGGCAAGTTGCATGTTGGAGGAACCCTGTCTACAAACCTTTCCCGTCCTTGCCTCCCAAGTGTTGGAGTGAGTTCCCTTCCCTCCCATACCTCTCCTGTGAGCTAAGGTGGAGTCTCCAAGTGGTTTTCTGGCTGAGCAGCCCTCAGAGATGGCCGGTCACATTCTGCCAGAACGTGGATCGGGCCATCAACATGGAAACAGTTTACTTACTTTGCATGCACAGCAAGCTGCTAACGTTTGGGGTTGGCATGTACCTTTCCTGCCAAGTTGCTGTCTCTTCTCTTTTCCATCCCCTATATCCAAGCAGAATTAATCATGGTGGGCTTATTTCTAGGGAAGCAGATATGCCTCCCCTCTGCAGGGTTTCTTAACTTCTTCCAGTATCAGGTGGGGGGTGGCATTTTTCCGTATAGAATTCACCACATCGGGACAGAAAACTGAGTCCCGTTGGTGTGTATTCCAGCATCCCTTCTCCGACAGTGGCTGGATCTTCAGAGGCAGATGAGAGAGATGCCTTGTGTGCTCTGATTGTGTTGCTGAGGGACACGCACCCTCTTCGCAAGGCCATCAAATGACGGAAGTTTTTAGGGTGGAGAGGGGAGAGGAACACCCTTACAGGACTGTGCTCAAGTAGGGCAGCCTTCTTCTCCAGCTTCTTTCGGGGTGGTGGGGAAGAGTTGCCTGAACGTTCCTTCAGAGCAAGAGGGCAGCTCTTGTGTGCTGGCTTCCCTGTCCAGGATGTCTCTGGCGTTCATCTGGTGCGTGGGAGTGACTGCAGGGAAGAGGGAAACCACCAGATGTTGGTGTCTGAACAGAAGATGGCAGGCAGGGATGCTTGAACAGCTTTTCTTGCCTGGACTTCTGTGGGTGCCCTTTGCAGTGGCACATGACTGATGTCTTGATGCCTCCCATAGCCTGGGCTGCACTTGGGAACTTCTCTCTCTGCCCATCAAACTGTCAGTGCTTCCCATGGCTTTCAACTTGGAATAGAAACCTCCTGTCTTGTGCTCTCTTCTCAGTGAGCAGCATGGGACTGGAGGGGCATGAAGCTAATGAGATACAAGCTCCTTTGGGGATGAAAAACAGACATAGTGTGGTGAGCAGGCCCCCCTGTGGTGAGCCACTGCTTAAATTCTGTTTTCAAAAGAGAAAGGGAGCATTTCTCTGTGTCTCCCCTTACTGAAGTTCCCAGGGAGATTTTGTGAAATAAACAAAAAAAAAAGAAAAGAAATCACAACCACAATATCATGCTTTTTACCAGGTAGGAGCTGTCTCTGAGCTGAGTCTTCCTAGGGATATCACTCCCTTCTCCAGCCCCTCTTTGTAGAGGAGGCTTCAGCAGCTCCCAGTGTTTGGAGATTATCACCTTCCTGGGGATTTTCTGGCAGGAGGTTGCCATGCTTGAAGGATAGTGTCCCGACTTCCCCACATTTCTGCCCACCCCAGGCCGTGGCATTAGTGGGGCTGCTCAGGAGCAGGTCCTTCTTCCCAGGGAGGTGTAACAAACCTGGAGTGCGTGTTTGGCTAAGTGCTTATTTTCCCTTTTGCTTCCTTCCCCACCTTCTGACAAGACTTTTTCCTCCTTGCCTGGCACATCCTTTTACTCCAATGTCGCTTGCTTTTGCTGCATTTTTCAATTGCCCAATAATCACGCAAGAGCTGGGATCTTATTTACTTCTTATATATAAATATATGAATATAAAAAGCCTCCCCCCTTTCCCCCCATCTCACCCACCACGCTGTGTGCAGCCTCCCTGATGGCGATCTGTTGTAGAGGGTTATTTTGGGGTCGGGGATTCGGTGCCTCCTGAGTTCTGTTCCTTCTTGGCTTGCTGTGGTTTTTCTGCCAGCTGTGTCACTGCCCTGTGCCTCTGTCTCCCTCATGCAAAGGGGATGGGGGTGGAGGGGACCATCCTGCTGAGGGTGCTGGCAGCCCAACTCTCAAGGCATTTGCACAGAGATGGAGTGCTCAGTGTTGCTTCAGAAATCCCCTGCTTCCTGTCTGTGCTTCCTTCCCCAGGTAACTCCAGGAAGTATCTTCATTTCACCAATGCTTTCAGGTTGAGAAAATAGGTGTCTTTATTTTCTTTTTTTACTTCTATTTTTGAGATCCTTCCCCAGAGTGCAATGTGAATGGTTTCTTTTTGGGGGTGTAGATGGCAGGAGATGTTGGAGTCTGTCTCCATCCTCACCTTTGCCTTTCCGTCCTCTGCTCCTCTCACATTTCGCCGTTGCCCTGTGTCAGACTGATGTGGTCGGAGGTATTTGCACCCTTTTCTGTGCACGGTCAGTCTTGGCACCAGGAGCTTCTCCCGTGTTCTGTGTAGTGCATTCTGAGGTGCTCTGTGTCCCACCTGCCTCACCTGTAAGCATGCAGCAGGGCCCTGAGTTCTTCTTTCTTCTCTAAATGTCTCCTTCCAGGAGTGAAGGGAGACATAGTCAGTTACCCTTCCCGTGGTGGTTGGCTGCTTCTGGCAGCTCTTCTGTCCATTCCAGCTTCTCTGTGGTGGGAAACAAAATGACTCCAGGGCCATCCAAAAACACAGTCCTTGGGGTGAGGGTTCTTCCACCCCAGGTGAGCTCTGTGCTTTGAGCCCACCCCCTCCAGGCACTGGCAGATGGCAGTGGGATGGAGGAGCGGGATGCCCTCTGTGCCCCTGGTCTGAGCGGAGCTGGGAAGTGGGCAGCAAGCAGCATGCTGTGGCACAGGGACGAAGTGAGGTGACAGAACTGCAGCAAGATGCAGTCAGAGTGATGCCAGCTTCTGCAACAGGTAATGTGTCTGCTGGGAGGAAAGGGGCATCGTGGGACATGCAGGCAAAGCTAATTCCCATTGCAGGGCCCTGATTCTTTACTTCATTCCTTGTTCAGCTGAGCACTTAGAGCTCACACTAAACCTCTGGAACACGGCTGGATGGGTCAAAGCACTTGGTGGGGCTTCAGGGCCTCGTAGAGACTTAGTGGGGCTTTTCCATGCTCCCAAGCAGCCCCCTGCTCTCTAGGGGTGCTGAGGGTTTCCCTCTGGGCAGAGCAGCAGGTAGGTGCTCTTGCACAGGTAGGTTGCTCTTCAGCTGCCCTGGAGGGAGCCTGCTGCTTCCAGCCCCCAGCTGCAAAGCGGGGGCACAATCTTAGGTCAAGTTCTCAAACAGAACAAAAAAATTAATCGTTGTGATGACTTTTTTTAGAAAAGAGTTGTCACGCCTGCACCTCCCCCAAGCAAATCAACTCAGTGTGCTGTCCTCCTTCCTCTTCTCCCCTGTGCCATTAAGCCTTGTACACTCCTAAGAATAGAGGAGATTCTCTACTTCGGGATTTTTTTTCCCCCATTTGTTTTCTTTTTGCATAGAAGGTTGTCTGCTGGTGGTGGAGGACAGGGGCCTGCTTCATCTGTTCCTTCCTTTCACCTTCCCCTGTGCCAAGCTTAGGCTCAAGTGCTGCAGATTCCTGCAAACACTGAACTTGGAGCAGGCAAGTGACCCCACTGAGTTCTGTGATACTTGGGTGCTTCAGATTCTGCCTGTGCCAGCTTTGGCAGCATCAGAGCCCTTCCTTTCTCTTGGAGAAGGTCAGCCCTAACTCTGAGTGCTGATAGTTCTGGTGCAACCCATCTGTCTCTTCATTTCCCCTCACTTGGCATACAGAGTGAAGGTGGTAATTTTTTTTTAATTTAAAATAAACCTAAATATGTATCTTGTAATTTTTTTTTTATTTTGAAAAAAATGCATTTAAGGATTGTGCACGGATGAATTGTATATCTATATATTATTTTTTTGTCTTGCAATTTTCATTTTAAATACAGTGTTTGTTCTAGTTTTGTTTTGTTTTTTAATCCAGTTCCCAGCTGGCTAAACTCTGTCTAGAGTGGATGGGTGGGAGGCAGAGCCACTGGAGGGGTGATTGAATCACCCCTTCCCTTGGTGCTTCCCACAAGAAACTGGTTTGCTCCAGGTTTGGGGGTGGGGGTTGTGCTAATTACTCTTGTATTCTTGTACATTTTGTTCTTTCTGCTGCTCTTGAATATTGTATCAATGCCAGAAATGGGGAGTTAAAAATGAAAACAAAAAATTAACCCCAATAAATTGTTACATTCCAAAACCTGTTGTTGTTTTCCTTGGGCGGGCTGCGACTCGTGGAGCTTGGGAGCAGTGCTATGGAAATGCCGGCCCTGAGCCAGTGTGGATCAGCTCTGCAGTCAAAGACAAACACCTGCACCCTTCCTGGGCATCATGGATCAGTCCTGGTTTGGTCTTTGGACCTTTCTGGACACAGAGAAGCTCTGACAAAAGACAAGGGAGTATTCTGGGATGTTAAGGGAAGAGGGAGCATTTGGGAAGGCCAAGCTGTAGCAAGAGGAACCTGAACACCCTCTTCCCAAGTGCTTTGGAGAATCTCCCACATACTTTTCTTTTAAGAATGAAATTAGATCAGAGTCCGACCTCGCACGTGGTGGCTGAAAAATGCTTTAGGCTTTTCCCAGCTCCAGAACATGTGCTTAAGTGCACTTTATGACAAGCTGATCTAAGAAATATGGTGAAAAATCTTCTCCCTGTCTGTAAGTGAAGCCTCAGATTCACTCCATCACTCTCTAGCCCCTAGCAGCTGCATAAAAAGGCTCAGCTAAATCCCTAGGGGGGGAGTGCTGGTGGTGGGAGATGTGGTGGGGCGAGTGTGTGGGCTTTGGACAGAGGTGCACTTCTGGGTACTGGGACAGGGCCGTGTCTGAGCACAGCTCCAACCAAAACACCCTCAGGGCTGCCCTTCAGGAGGGTGTGATGAGATCTCACCCAGACGAGAGAGATTGGGCTGAGCTGGGTGTTCCTTGGAGAGAGTTGCTGCCTTGAAATACTTCTGCAGTGTCAGAGTTTTGGAAAGCCACAGCAGCGCCTACTTCAGTGGTGGCATGGCTGGCAGCACGGCATGCTGCCCACCAAAGCCAAGCACAGCCCCGGTGTCCTTCATGTCATGCCATCAGGCTCGCCTTGCCTCTGCTGTGTGCCAAAACACTCACAGAGCCGGCACTCCCTCCTCTCTTGTCCTTGCACCCTGGTTTTGCTCAGAAGCCAGGGGGCTTTTGGCTGAATTTGAGAACGCCAAATGAAGCCAACTCTCACCTGTGCTTTCTGGAGCAGGAGGAAGGCTGGAGAGACAGACCCCAGCTCGACTGGACACATCCAATGAGGTCCTGCACCAGCACACTAGTGCAGGCAGACCCAGTAACCAGGGCAAGGTGATGCAAGTCACATCTGCAGGGCTGAGGAACCTGGAAATGAAAGAAGCCAGGACTTCCATGCTATGAAGAACCTGCAGATCCCCAGGCAACGTGGACTCCTGGTCTAAGGAGACAGTGGAGCTGAGTCTGTGGAGTGGCAATGGCAGAGGAGCCCTTTCACCTCCTTAGGGTAGCCCTGGGGATGCTCCTGAGCTGGGTGATTACCTGGGAAGAGGGAATCCCCCACCTCAGAGGCATCAGCTTACCCTCCCCCGAGAAAAGGTTTCTCCCCTTCCCTCACCCCACCACCCTGCTGGCCTCAGCATCATGAATGGGCCAAGGTGTCATGCCGGCTGGGATGGAGCTGCCTGGTTCCTGTGGGGAGGGTTGGATGCAGGGCAGCCTTGGAGCAGCAGGTGTCCTTCCCCTCAAGCCAGCAGTCCATCCCAACTGTCCCTCTCACCCAGGGGGCACAGCAGAGTGACCCCTTGTCCCGCCTTGCCCTGCATGCAGCCACCCCTTGGGGACAGCTGCTAGCCCCAGACACCGTTTGGACGTTAATCAGATGGAAGAAAATCCCTTAACTGCTCGCTCCCAGCCCCTCTGGGCTGAATCCATGAGGTCTTGTAAAATCCAGCTTCTGTCACCAGTCCTGTTCAAAACAGGAACCAAAAAAGCCCCACATTGCCTTCCCCCACCCTGTCACTCACAGGAGGGCAGGGTTTCGGCAGCACCGCGTCCTTGCAGGGCCAGCTGCCCACCGAGCATCTCTGAATTGTTATTCATGGGACAGGGAGGCTGCTCTGGCTACTCCCCAGTCTGAGTCATCACCCCCTGTGAAAATCTATTTTTGTCACCTCTTTGTCTCTGGGAAGAAGTTGTGGTACCTGCTGAGGGACAGGTCGGGACCGTGGGAGGGGTGAGCCCTGCCCTGCTGCGATACCCAACTCTTCCCCATCCCAGCGTGGGTGAGTGGGGCCGGGCTGGTGCAGAGGGGCTCACCTTTCCCCTCACTGCCAGAGCGGCATCAGCCAGAGGTATAAACCTTGCCACCACGATCCTGCAGCCTTTGGTAATAAAATCCGGATGCTCAGGACAGTACAAAGTCCCCAGCACAGGATCACTTCCCCTGGCAAGAAGCTTTGTAGAAGCGTATGGCACTTTTTCCCGCAGGGTTGCAGATAAAGGATACCCCTCCCACCCTGATCTGCACACCGTGGGGTAAGGTGGGCTGGTCCAGCACTCACATGGGTTCCTTTCAAACCCACTCCTGCCTGGCCGCCGCCAGAGTGGGCATGCAGCAGGCAGGGGGTGACGCAGCAGGGTGCACTCCCCCACCACTGTTAGCAAGGGACAGCTTGGAGGCAGGTGGCCTCCCCTCATGTCATGGGGTGCAGGCTTCTGTTTCCTTTGCATCCCACACCAGTGCCCACTCGTCCCAGCGCACCAAGCACTCACCCTCCCAGAGCGCTCACTGGCCTCACCGCCGGGGCCAGATGCCTGTTGCTTGGGCTTTCTTCACATCCACCTGCCCAGGCTGCTCCAGGTCCGGCTCCACTTTTCCTGCTCATCATTCCCTTCATCTCTCCCTCTTCCTTGAACCGCCCTATCTGTCTTCCTCTCCTCCTCCCCACAGCCTTACAACACCACAAGTCAGGCAGGTCTCTTGCTGGCTCCAGGGTGAAGGTTTTAAGGGGCTGGGGTACAATGCACTCTATGGGGAGAAAGGGTGACTGTATCCTGTCAACAACAACTCCCTGCTCCCACAGAGCCCCATTTGTGGAGTCTTTGTAGCTCTGGCTCCCTTGCTATCCACTCAAAGATGCCTGGAGGGAAAGAAGAGGTGATCTTTACCGTTGTTTCATTCCCAGCACTGGAGCTGTTTTAAACACACAGGCTCCTGCTTCCCTGCCGGCTAGGAAGGATTTCCTGCCATTACTGAGTAGAGCTTGAAATTGATTTTGTTCGCTTTCCCTCTTTTGCTCCTCTTTTCTCGGCAGGGCTGCGTCGCCAAGGCCCCGGTGCGCCTGGGGAACAGGAGAGGGCATGGCACAGCTTCAGCTGGAGCAAGGAGAAAGTGGTTGTCTGAAGTAGCTCGTTTATGAGCAGTTCAGACTAGAGCGAAGGTGGGGGAAGATTAAACGTGTGTCTTTATTTCCCAAATGGATAACATCAGCGTGCAGGGCAGAGGGTGAGGCATCCCACGGCAGCTCTCTGTAACAGTCCTGTCTGAGGTGGGAGAGCAAGACAACTAGGAAGTTTGCCAGTTTAATTTTTAGGAGAAAGGCAAGGAGGAAAAGGCCCGAAAGACCATCACAGGGAGTGATTGATTACGAGCCTCTCACCCTCGGGATATCAAGGGGCCCTTTACTTCCAGCCTAGGCATCTCGCAGGGAAAAAATCCTCCCTTGGGCTGTACGGGAGCAGCATCCTCTCGCCGGAGGCTCCCGCCGGGCTGACTTCAGCGAGTCCGAGGCAGGGCTGGCCCCGTCCCCGGATGCCCCCGGGGTGTCCTCCCTCCCCTTCCCGTCCCCTTGCCTGCTCGCCTCCCACCGCTCGGACCGTCGCCCTTGCCTCCCAGGGAGGGTGCTCAGCGGGAAGGGGGGGTCACTAAGAGGGGCACGGCCGGGGGCACGGCCGGGGCCGGGGCGGGGGCGGCGGCGGGGGCGGTGCGGTGCGGTGCGGG